>OZ025277.1:1940452-2015339 GCA_964019165.1 Mastigias papua
TGATCATAATTTTGATTGAAGGACGATTGAATGGAACATTTTTGATTTTCTATTATCGAACTTCTCTTAAAATTCTTGTACTCTTTTTTGATAGGAAGAGGCCCTAGATTTTGCAGCTGATGTCGGCTATCCGTGTCTACTACGACCTTCTTATGTTCTAAGTGGTTCTGCCATGAATGTTGCGTATGGACCGGAAGAGCTGAAGAAGTTCCTTGAGGAAGCAAGCAAAGTCTCTGCGGTACCTATTATCTCACGTCTCTTCCTTCGGTTTACGATGCTTCTGTTTAAAGTTAGATGTTGTAATATAATTTTATTGTTTTTTGTATTGTATTATGGTGTATTATGTAAAAATTGTAATGTGGTTTTATGTGTTGTGTTGCTGTCTTGTGTTGATTCCAATATCATGTCATAATATATTATGTTATGCTTGGATGATCTTCCTGCTACCTGATTCAACATTTCCTTCATGTTTCATTTGCAGGAGCATCCCGTGGTGATAACGAAATTTGTTGAGGGCGCTGCTGAAATAGAGATGGATGCTGTTGCAAAGAATGGTGAAATTGTTGTACACGCCATTTCCGAGCACGTTGAAGATGCAGGAGTACATTCTGGAGATGCTACTCTTATACAACCTGCGAAAAACATTAGTCCATTGCACAGGCAAAAGGTAAGGCACTATCGAGATTTGTAAATATAAGTTCAAAATAATAATAATAATATGTATATATATATATATATATATAAAAGGACGAGAACCTATAAGAAAAGATGTGTATTATGAACTAACTACTTTGTGACCTTCAATAAAACACGAGGAAGAGTGAAACAATGGCATTTCTCATGCCGCAACTACAGTTGGCCGTTATGCATAAATGTGGATTTATAAATATATATATTTGAATCGAAGAACTGGAACTCCTTAAAATCTTTCGACTTGCATCGTCATCAATACTTACGTCACTGATAGAGATGCAGATCGAAACGTTTTAAAAAATTTAAGTTTTTTCTTTATTCCTATCATTGTAGAAATCTTGTGTTTGAAGCTTTAAAGCTGTATATAGATATAAATACATATATATATATATATATATATATATATATATATATATATATATATATATATATATATATATATATATATATATATATATATATATATATATATATATGTATGTATGTATGTATGTATGTATGTATGTATGTATGTATGTATGTATGTATGTATGTATGTATGTATGTATGTATGTATGTATGTATGTATGTATGTATGTATGTATGTATGTATGTATGTATGTATGTATGTATGTATGTATGTATGTATGTATGTATGTATGTATGTATGTATGTATGTATGTATGTATGTATGTATGTATGTATGTATGTATGTATGTATATCATATTGGTGCCATTATTAAATGTTGGTCACTATTCATTATTTTATGCTTATAAAAACTTTATTTCTTCTCACAGGTTAAGGATATCACAAGGCAAATAGCTAAGCGCTTTGAAATATCTGGTCCTCTTAACATCCAATTTTTAGCAAAAGGCGATGATATTATGGTGAGCATATTGTTTTATGACATCGTGTCATCCTTTGTCTGTAGCTTCATACATGGAGGAAATAGTCCATGTTGCGCAAAGCTTCATTGAAATTACACGCCAGTTCCATCACGTGTTTTTTGCTTGAAAGTATGCATGGAAATGACCTTCATTTGAAATCCGTCTGTTTGCATCCTACAGGTGATTGAATTGAATCTTCGAGCCTCTAGATCATTCCCATTTGTCTCAAAAACGCTTGGTACTGATTTTATCAAAACAGCAACACGTGTTTTTGTTGATGGACCATTGGACGAAAGTTCATTGATACCGTTAGAATCAGATAATGTACCATTGGATTATGTTGGAATCAAGGTAGGTGAAACATGAAATATGTTCAGCATTTATTCTTTATTCAGAAGTTACTGATATTTTTCACCCAGTCCACAACATGTCAGTCATTATCATATCTAATTTTTATTAAAGACAGTCCAATCAGATTTAGTGCACAATGTTGTTCCTTTCTTAGGCTCCCATGTTCTCATGGCCTCGATTGAGAGATGCTGATCCTCTTCTCAGGTGTGAAATGGCTTCTACAGGCGAGGTAACTCAATTCGGGCTTCATATCTCACGTACCATCTACCAATTTATTATCATTACTCTTTTGTTTCCATGTACCTCTGAATTCTCCTTTGCTATGGTTAGATTTCTGGCTGCAGATATGTAGCTCTATAAGTTCCTTGGTCTTTTTACCCGTATCCCGTAGGGACATTCGTGTAGTAAGTGGCATTATATGCAAATAAAATATATCCATACTTAAGATCTGAATTTTTTGTAAATGAAGGAATTTAAGCTTGGGAAATTGAACATGCTTTGGTGAAGGCCTATGATATGTTTTGTGTTATTTCCATATAGCCAGTTTCCATATAGCCAGTGTATTTGTAAGTATTGTTTTTCGTAGGTGGCTTGTTTTGGCAGAACTGTCAATACAGCGTTCTTAAAAGCATTATTGTCAACTGGATTCAAAATACCAAAGAAGAATGTCTTGATTGGAATTCAGGTGCATTTCAGTTACACAGACATATTAACACACTTTGATAGCAATTGTGTACAGCCTCTCTAAACATCATTACTGTTCATGGATCTCCAGGCAAAAAGTTGTAATTGTTAGGCCAATATATTTAGTAAATTATCGGAGTTTCATTTGCTTGTCAAAGATTTCGTATTCATCATCACTTTTCCCTCCAAGTAGCTATGTTCAAAGCAGTTTCTTATCCTTGTATCCTGAAATCTACAGCTTGTATATCTTTCTTTTTTCACAGCAATCATTTCAACCTAAATTTCTCCCGACTGCGAATGCTTTGTATAAGTTAGGCTACACTTTGTACGGAACAATGGCAACTGCAGCTTATTTAAGGAAGCATAATATTCCTGCTAATGTTGTTGGCTGGCCTCTGCATGAAGAAACGCCTGATTTACCAAATGCTGCAAGGTACGCCATTCTATTCGTCAGGAAAATATGATGTCTGTTGTAGAATCTGACAAGTCATTTTATGACGACTGAAGGAAGAAGTTGTCGATCTGCTTGTGAGTTTTGACAGGCTTTTTTAGGGTTTTAGCCTTGCTTCATTAGATATTTTCACATTAAGACAATATGATCTGTCAATATTAAAACATTGTGAGCCTAAGTAGGCATGAAATCTATGAAAATGTTCCTGAATCGAGCCTTGTTTTCTACTCAGGATTTGTCATTCTTCCGCTCATGGAATTATTCTTCAGAAATCGATCAAGAATGCTATTTATTTGTAGAGAAACACAACAGTAGCATAAGGGCTCTTTCTTATCGCATATTTTCATACCACTTAATTCCTTATTTGATTGTTACTTTCTGTTAATTTATCAGGTTCACTCTTACATCCACATTTCTAGGTTAATTCACAGCAAGGATATTGATCTTGTCATCAATCTTCCAAATCAAAACACGAAATACATTCAAGATAATTACCTAATTAGACGAGCAGCAATCGACTCTGGTACCCCGTTGTTAACGAATTTCAACGTATGTACTTTTACCTATGTTTGTCTTTTTTATCATTTACATCTTTTAAAACGTTGATTTGATCAACGGCCACCTTTCCAGTAACTTTCAGTTCAAGGAAGTCCCCATTATTGGGCATATTGTCTCTATAGTTCATCCTTTCCGATCATGTTTTCAGTTAAGTTAACAAGTAGTTTTGGTGAACTGAAAATGCTTAGGCAGACAACTGTCTGATTAACTGAGCTCATGATAAGTTAATGGCCGAGTTAGAGCGCTTGACTGCTGTGCAGGACATCAATATTTTGGAGTGAAGCCGAGTTAACTGGGATGCTTGCTCACTGTGCACCAAGCAGCAAATGGGTGCCTGGCGGTAACATTTGATAAGGTAAAGGTGGTGAGGAAAGGAACTGTCCTCCCTACCTCACTTTGCCAACATCCCATGATAAGTGTCTTCTCTACCAGGCACTCCCAAAACACTCGGAATCGTTTATGGGACTAATCTTTACCTTTTTACCATAATAAGTTGTACTCTTTTTCATTAAGTGTTAGCTATTCGTTCAAAGAAATCATTATTAAATACAAAATGTAATTGTAGTTGATGGCACTCTTTTGTGATTTTTGTAGGTTGTAAAGCTGCTGGTAGAAGCATTACATGAAACTTCAGACCTCAACGCCGATAGTTTATTTCATTACAGAGTGAATGATACATCAGTTTAGATGAAGCAGGGAGATTGCGATAGAGCAATAAAATTAGTCCTTTACGTCAAAAACTCAATAGCTTTGCCTCAAAGGTTTTATTTACATCTTGTTTATTTAGCTTGCATTGGGTTATTTTTTCTGATTAGTATTTTTGAGCAACCGCGTGGGTTGTTGAATATGTGGTCGAAGTGATAAGAACACCATGACACATCAAAAGATGTTGCATTTTAAACATTTTGAAAAAGGAAAACTCATGAGAAACGGATTTATACATCCCACCTGAAAAATGTATGATTTTAAGAGAAATTTAATTGGCCTTTTCGCACTGTAATACTTAGCGAGAATATCAGTGCAGAGATATTTTTGAGTTAATAATGCCCCTGATAGCTTGTTTATCCCAACTCGAATAATGGTTCCTTTGCCGCTGGAAATCTCCTGATTTGTTGACATTTGTTTTGGTTGCAATGTGCAATGATATTTAGAAGATAAAAGTAAGTTTAACTCTTTGTTGACTTACAACGTTTTAACATAAGAAACTTAATCAGTATGACCTATGGCTTTCTAGTATCCTCATAAATTCTGCACTGTTTTTAATCAGATTTCAAACCGTGTAGTTTTTGGTCACTAAGCATTTTGTACTTAGACAAAAATGACAGATGTTTCTTTGTCTGCCGTCAAAACCTATGAAGCACTTTTGCAACCTTAGCAATAGGCCAAATATACCATCATCTCAAACAACATTGTGATTGCATTATAGGCACGCTAGCGTCCCTTTAAGAATATTTTTCCCGACTGCATACACTAACAGAAACAGCTTAGAATATCAGTCAGTGTTTGTTCCCTTAGCCCAAACCAAACTAAGAGGTGATCAAAACTGTCTTTAGATCTAAACGATTAGCTTTTTTAATAGTCTTAGTTGTTTTCTTGGTAGCGCATAGAATTTCTACCGTAGTTTACGTATCCTCAACTTCTGTTTCAATCCAGACATACATATTTGTATGTTATTAATTTCCACATTTGCATGCGTCAAATTCGGATATCGAACGCGAACTCATTTGTCCTCAGTCCATATGCGAACATATTGCGATTGCGATGTGCGTTCGAATGTGGACTGGTGGTATCAACGAGTTCGCATGCGAATTGCGAAATACGAAAATGATTAGAAGTGGGCCATAAGTCTTGGCGCGTTTTTCTTGTTCGAAACTGGAGAGAAAGAATTGCCATATCTCTATATTTTTCACATCCTCATAAAAAGTGCGCCTAATTATCGGCATCTTAAAGTCAACTGTAGTACATTCTGTTTCATTTCCTGTATTTATCTCTCAGATTTTTCACAAGAAGAATCTAAGTGCTCATGACATTTTTTCTTTTTGTTTTGCTAATCTGCGTAAATTGCAAAGTAATGGCTGGTCGCCAAGGTAAAGGTAATGGCTATAACCTTTATTTCAGTGAAAACTCCATGCGATTCTTTTGCAGAAAAGCATTCTCGTTGCCATATTGAATGTGCTGTCATAATGCCTTGGTAGGTAAGCCCAAAGTCGGGCAGGTGCAACAATACAAGGTGACATGTAATTGCGAGGTAAACCCAACCTCCTGTGATCTACCTGTACCCCCCCCCGCCCTTGCAGCAATATCGGCCTGGCAGGTACTTCTTGTTGGCTGTTCATTTGTTGCCAGTTAAAACCAGCCAAAAAATCGACAAGTAAAGAGACGCTGACTTGACACGCCTTTTATCTTGTCAATCCCAAATGAATGCTGAAATAGTGCAAGAGATTGTCAGACTTGATGCACTTTTCCATGCAAGAATAATCGATTGTATTTATTACCAATTAAAACAATGCTTCACCACGACGCATGAGTAGAATCGTGCATTTGTGATTTTTCGTTCCCTTGAGAGAAAGAAATGGAAGTTGTTGTCGTGCTTAGTCTCGACCACTCTCAGCGCAGCCATTTCTCAATGTATTATTATGCAAAATGGTGTACATGTTTGCGGCTACTAGGACAGTCCTGTCGGATCAAACTACTGCAAGTTGTACTAACTTCCAGTGATTATGGTTGCGGACGAGTTGCAAGAATTGAATGCAGGTTTGAAATACTGGATGTCTCAAGCCTGTTGGTGCTCATTACCTTGCAATGGCATTCAAAATATACAACAAATGACTTCCAGTTGCCAACAGTATGAACATTTGATAATGGTGGAATTTGTCAGCAATTTAACAGGTAAGTGTTTTCTTTTACGAATCATTCACTCTGAAAACGTGTGATAAGGTGCAACCGTTCAGCATTTAGATCAATTGCAAACGACTTTACTTTACTATCTAGGGGGTCCGCTGTGGGGGAGTGAAATAATTAGAATGCCTAGTATATAATGTAACCAATCAAAAAAACTAAATGGTTTAGAGATATCCATCTGAGGGCTTGCAACGACTTTTCCACATTCCATCCTTGACTCACTGGCGGCGCCATGGGAGGGGGGAGATGTCACCCCAGTTTCTTCCAGGATCAATTTTGTCACTACTTCGAATTCGAGGAGAAAACGTTTGAGGAGGTGGAAGGTTCCTAGCAAAGGTTAATTGTCATATGCCCCACATCACTGCTTTTGTTAACCTTCGGTCACATATGGTCTCAATGGGCGTGGTTCTGTAAATTCCCCCTAGTTTGGGCGACTAGCATCGTCACTGCCTGGAATGCCTGGAAAAACATTAATGCTGATATGGAGGGGCACTCCTCCTCAGTCACATGGCAATGCAATGCTCTGGCCAGTTTATGTGCATGGCAAGTGAAGATATCTCAAGCACAGTACTGAACAGTTTGCTGATGAGTAACAGATAAATGAACAATTTGCAAATTTCCTCATAATACCACATGCCTTGAGAAGGAAGACGAAACAGAACAAACTCTGAGTCAATAATGCAAACAAGCTCATTGTGAAATATATAAAATAGGAAGTGCAAACTTTTATTTAATAAAATATTAACGATTTCAGGAATGAGATGATACGCAACAATGCTTGAAGCTAAAATAACTGTAGGCTGAGATCAGGAAATCTAAGGCAGGCTTCGTCTAATGAAATCTGTCTAGTGGGCCAAGCCTGTTCCAACCTCAGAGAAGTACGGTCCCTATGGTTAAAACAGAGACTATCCAATGGGTACTTGGGATCAGTCGACTGACAACGTGGCTTGTAACTATGTATATTTTGAGCACAAGTAGCAACATTTCTCAAAATCGTCCCTTACTGGCATGCAATAAACACTAACTTCTGCTCGTTTAATGGGCCAGAAAGAGGGTCCACTGGGCTGATGGCCAAGTAGTGACAAAGCTAGAAGATAGCCTGACCTATGGCATTTAATGCCAGGGATGCTTTCCTGATGATGGCTAGAGACCAAACGAAACAAAAAAGAGAAAATGTTACAGTGATTCATACCAGAGGTCAAAAGTCAAAGGGATATACAATTAGAAACCATACGGTTTTCGCTTGAATATGGCTACATAATCAAAAATCAATCAATAATACAGGCTAAGTAAACTTGATGTGACGTAACTACTTTGATAAAAGGAGTTCTGAGATGGATATGAAATGTAAGATTTAAGTGTTAAGATATAAAATAAACACAAAAGTAAGTAATTATAGTCAAGCCATTGCCATTATTATCACTGAAATAAAAATACATTTTAATTACAGTCACGTTCACTTTATGAAAAATAGTCAGAAAATTCTCCTAAGGGGCCAGAAAATTCTCAATAGACTGGGAAAATTCTGTGAAAATAAGCCGGGATGAATGAGCTCCTAAGAATTCTGAATTAAAAGATTTGATCGTTAACAATGAATACTAGCAACCTGTACAGTTGATTTCAACATACTACAACTACCTAACGCAAAAATTATTTGGTTAACTAACTACACATGCTAACGCTAACATCGTTTTATATTAAACATTATGTTAACATGCAAGTCCGTCATATTACTCAAGGTGCTAATCACGTGGCTATTTGTTGGGACTTCTCCATCCTTTGATGGCATCTACGATCCTAGAACAAAATGGATTCGATATGATACCTAGCTGGAGTTTTGAAAGGAATTTTCATTCCGAGTACCACAGTGTTTTGATATTGCATATTCTCCTTTCTGTGGCGGGTGTAATAGGAGAAATTCCCACCAGACCCTAATGAAAGCCACTGCTCTGGAACTGACATCATAAGAGCACATGGCAGTTAGAGAGAATGAAAACAGCTAAGAATTATGAACTAAATCCGCGCATTTGATCTATTATTGGCAATTGGTACTCGACACGCACTGTCCAATATTACACCCATTACTAGCTTTGGTTCAGAACAAGATTCATTAAAAATGAAGATTCCCTAATCAAAGAAAGAATGTTTATAACTTTCCCTTTTCTACTTTTATCCAAGCGCACCTCTAAATATTAGCTAAATTTTGAAGGAATAGAATCAACCACAACTTAATCATTGAAGCAAATGACACTGATCCATTACAGAAATCCTATTCTTTTAAATTCTCTACATATGGTAAAATTTGGAGATAATTCTCTCTCAAAAGGCAGCTACAAAATGTCTCGTATGTTCCTCTTCGACCCCTATAATACAGAAGCTGGCTTGAGTTTTGCAGAGCCAGATTAATCTGCCGGGTGCCAGTTCCAGCAGCAAATTCTCTGTTCTGAACAGTAGACCGTGAACTAGATGAACCACTGGGCTGTAGGACTTCGCCTAAAATTTCGTACAAGTATTTCATTGCGAGTAGCGAGTATGTTTTTGGGTTACTAATGAAGATAGAAGGATAGGAAAGTATTGTCCCATGGCTACCAAATGATTGAGGAGACCAAAGTTAGGAAAGGGTTAGTAGCATTACTGGTGTTTACAAGACCAGGTAAAAGTCACCATGCAACTGAGCGATAGACGAACATTAACATAAAACAGGTGTTCAAGCAACTTCGTGATTCGATCAAACAATAGCAGATTAAGTTTGATTGACAAGCCATGGCTTACTGAACCAATCATTTTATCCATCTGATAATCAAATCATCAGCGTTCACAAATGATCAGTTAATCACACAAGGAAACAATATTTCTGATAAAATGACCAATGGAGACAACAACAAAATGAAATTACCAACAAATCAATCATTCACACAGTCAATCAACCAGCCAGGTAAATAATAATTTCATGGATCTTTCAATAAATGTTTCTTAAAATCTGGCGTTCTAATACTTATCAGAAGTAGCCATATAAACAAAATAGAGATGTTGAAATCAAGAAAATATTCCTCTGTAATTTAGCTTACCCTCGCCTAGCTTGCGGAGTATCCTGGCAAAGCGACTGGTATTGCTCTGATTTCAAGAATCGATTGTAACTATCTGTTCGCATCAATGTATATATCTGATCCTGACATAAAGAGAAAAGTCTCTCATTAAAACATATGAGTTTGTGTAAGTACATAGGGAAGTAAGCAAAGCAAGTAAGTAACGGAAGTTTATTGTCCTTGGCCACTCCATTCTAATAGTTGGCTATATTTTACCCTTCAACCGTCACCCGCTAGAGTTGGGCATAGAATTGCTCTAAATTGCTTGTCTGTCACCTAGGCCATCGTATAAACAAGCGATAGTCCCGAAAGGGTTAAAACGCTGCTTTGAAAGCGTACCGGGGTGGTAGTGGAGTGGCAACGATTGTTGGTGCTCCATCTGCACGTAACTAGTTTTTCTTTTTCATTTTTTCTGTTATTGCAAATATCCTATATTGTACATAGTTGGTACTGAGTACTCTTGAGCTCCGAATAAACGCTTCCTCCTCTTATTAATTTTTTGAAAAAACCCACCCAGGACATCCCTATTCCAGACCCCCAGTTTATCATTTTTTATGTCCGCAATTCGATCGAGTATTAAGTAAAAAGAGAAATCGTGGTTTTCCTTTTGTTTACAGTTAAAATGAGTTGACAAACCTATTCTTAGCTTGTATAAAAAGAGAAATTTTCCAACCACCCCGCTTACTCCAGCCCCCTATTAGGCTTTTTGGAAATTTCTAATCCCCCTACTATCCCACCCCCTCCGTATATTTGAGACATAAGAGTATTTATTTCTAACTTGAAACAAACGAACTGTAACATGGCATGAATATGGCAATGAAAAAGAGGAGATTGGGAACCAATGACATACTCATAAATACCAAAGACATGAAGAATTGGCCAACAAAGTATGCAGTATCAAAACAGCGCGCAAAAAAATGATATACTGTGTTACCTGCGCAGGATCAAAAGTAAAATGATTTGGTGACTTCATTCGTTCATTGACTAATTCTACAGCACGTTGATCAACATTTATTGAATATAATGCATTAGTTGCAATATATTCCCTAAAAAAGAATTAGTCAGAACAGTCAAGGGTAATCAGGCGGCAACAAAATGGGCCTAGTAAATGTACTCGTCTTCATTTTCATATTCAAAGTATCCAAGTGTTGCTATAAAACATATAATAGGTCTTCTACAAATGGTCACAAGAAACTGGCTTTGAAGGAAGTAACTGAGACACCAGTGTGGAGTGCAAAAGAACTACTGTAACCCAAATCAGCGTATTATGAAATCTGGCAATCACGAAACGCCTTGTGGTAAGATAATATCTGTCTTTACATACAGAGCTTGATAGCAAGAAACATAACATGAAGGCTTTTATAAAGTTGGCCTAGTAGCAACAATGCAAAATTTATCAAATGCTGAAAAATAATAACTTATGGATCTGCTTCGCAGTTTCCTCAATCGACGATAGGGGACAGAATTTGAATTCTTCTACAGTTAACCAAAACCTACAACAGAATATAACTATCTTAGAGAAAATATGGAAACAAATATCAGAAGGAGCGGAGACCAAGGACAATATCTACTGCTTCAATTTCGAATTGCAGTGACTGAGAAAGGAATTCAATTTCATCCCAACCTAGGGTATAGAAATTAGAAAAGGCATATTTTGAAAAAAACAAAACATCTCAGAAAACGGGTATTTTGAGGCTCAACTAAATATTTTTCCTCCCTCAGTTTCAATAAAAATGATCTAAAAGTTATTTGGTTTCAAAGACAGTTGACCCATGGGAGCTTTATCTACTGCCTCTTGACAAAGAAGTATCAATTTAAATAATTCAAAAGATTCTATCTGCATAGGGTAAATATCCGAACATCCACAGATGCCACATGCTACCCATGTTCCGTTAGGCTATCAGTGAGCGAGTATCTCGACCTTCCGCAAAGCAGGCTAGCGATTTAATCACTCAGCCAATCGCTCATACCTAATCATTATTGATGAAAATTGCTGCAATTTCTATGTCGACATACATTTGAAATTAATGATACAACTAAAATACAAAATACAGTTCAGATTAAGATAGAAACAGTTAAGAAATAGTTAATTAAGAATTAATGCAGAAATACAAGCCAAAAACTTTAAGTTCAAACTGAAACTACTTCATGAATCTTTGATGCTGTAATGTATTCCATATTTGGAACAAAAGACCAATTGGGGAAGAAGAAATGTGACATAATTTTGAAAGAAGGCTGCTCATATTTTACCTTAAATTCTCAGCACTGAATTCCTTTTCAAGGTATTTCAAAAACAGTAAGGTTCCTTGCGCATCGCGAAGCAAATCATTTAAAGAAAACATCCATCTTCGAACTTGCTTCTGCGGAGGAACAGCTCTGAAATAACAATAATAAAACTGCACTTCTGATGATTTTCCAACATTAAAAATAAGGATTTTATATACCAAAAAATTTCATAGATGCAGCAATAGATCTATCACTCTGTTCAAATCCTCGATTTACTAAGATTAATCGAGTCGTGCTAAGATTTTAAGCTATGACCTTTGCTAATAGCAGAAAGCATAAGCATACAGCTATATGCCTGCATCATAGCATAACAAAAGTTACAATGATATCGTAATAAAGTGCGAGCTTACTTTTTTGTGTTATCCACCCAAAATGAATTATCTTCAGAAATCCATGGGTTGGATGGTGTTGGTGGTACAAGATATGGGTCGTATGACTCGTACTGACTGCACTTCTGCATTAAACTGAAAACGGCAGACAGGCACATGGGTAAATTATGTTGTTTTACAACATGAAGCAAGAACGTGCAACACGATGCGATATAATATGAGTTAGTACATTCAAGGTAATATAGAAAAATATAACAGAATGCAACAAAACATTTGAAATGGCACTGGAAATGCTGAGCTCCAGTACAAAGCGGCCCAGTCTAATATACTGCAAGAAGTCATCAGATAACCATACAACAACATGAAAGATAAAGAAGGAAAATCAGAAAAGTGCAAGATAATGTCATTCAATAGAAGTTAACATAATAGGGGAGCTCACAGTCACCGCAAGAACCTTCAATAATAATCAAGGAGCAGCATATGACTGAATTAAGGCCTGCCATTTACTATAAATCAGGAATCACTGATCACCGATCAGTAATCATCAATCACTGATCATTAATCAGAAAGAAAGAATACCGGAGACTTTCAATTTACGTACCTCTCGGCAGCTGTTGATGACTTGATTCTCTGCTTGTGCAAAAGTTGCCTTATATCATCAACCTAAAAAAGATATGAAATTCATTCGATCTACTCTAGTGGCAATCGACTATGACAAGTCTTAGCACGTATTTCTTCGCATATTTACCGTATCTTTTAATAGGACGTGCGGCTAGTTGAAATGTACAGGCGAAAAGCCGGATTCAAATACTACGATTACATTCAGGTTGCATACAGATTACAATCAGATGACACTAAGACGATATGTGGATTACATTCAGATAATATTCAGATTACTTCCAGATTATACTCGGATTACATTCAGATTACGAGGAATTACAATGTTCTGTATTCTGACGTGTAGCAAAAATGATCAAGAGGATGTTTAGAATTTATGGCTACAGCAGCTCTCAGATCTAAAGAGTTACTGTCCTTAACTAAGGTCCATTTTCAAAACCAGATGATTAAAAGAGCCCTTCTTAATATCTATTGCTATAAGACTAGACCATATAAGGACCACTGGCATAACCAGGAAACCATTGTTATTCTTGCTATATCTGCTTGCACCGCAGAAAATTTTAAGTCTGCTAATACGTAGTGTCCTAGAAAAGACACAGAACATTATGAACAGAAACTTCAAACCTTGCTCATGGCATCATCAAGTGCATGATTCAATGCATCTTCAGACATCTTAGCAGCAGCTAATTGCAGACTTACACGAGCCTACAAAAAAAACTGCTAGAGATTATATACAGCACATTTTCAGGGCAAGAAAGCAACCTCCAAATTTAGGACAACCAAATCGAAAGGGAAATAACTCTGACTCCACTTCTACAAACTTATGTCATCACACAGAGTTGTAACTGAAAACCAAAACGGTCGAAGACCAATAGTAGAAATAGTGCTAAACCTATTACAAATTCCAGTTGGATCTCTCAGCGTGCTACTCTTTCCATATTTGGCCACAGTTCGTTGAGTAATAGGTAGTAGAAACATGTAGACACACACACACACACACACACACACACACACACACACACACACACATATATATATATATATATATATATATATATATATATATATATATATATATATATATATATATATATATATATATATATATATATATATATATATATATATATATATTTATGCAATCAGTAGCTAGCGAGTAACCAGGATTTCTCCTTTTTCGGTGCAAACGGAAAGGCTGGAATTACGCTCAGAAAAATCAGGAGACAATTAAAACTTACCACCACCTGGGATCGAGCCAGGGTTTCTTGCTTTTAGGGCAAGCGTCCAACCAATAGACCACAGTGGCTTGTTTTAACTCTCCTGATTTTTCGCACCTTCTGGTTACTTTCGGCTTTCGCCTTTCTCAAGCAGCTCTAATATATCCAATCAGTATATATATATATATATATATATATATATATATATATATATATATATATATATATATATATATATATATGTATGTATGTATGTATGTATGTATGTATGTATATGTATATATAAGAATAAAATAGTGATCAAAACCGCGCTGTAGCAACTTTAAGTTTCATGTTTCCAATCGTCAGGCTAAATACCTACGATATTTAGCCTGACGATTAAAAACATGAAACTTAAAGTTGCTACAGCGCGTTTTTGATCACTATTTTATTCTTATTCAAAGCTCTACGTAAGTATTGAGCACTTTATACAGGCCTAGGTTATCTGTTTTACTATATATATATATATATATATATATATATATATATATATATATATATATATATATATATATATATATATATATATATATATATATATATATATATATATATATATATATATATATTTAGCTACATTTAATTCAATATACTTTATATAGTCAAAACACAAACCTTGCCGTGTCGAGAACCGAATCCTTGTTCATCCATTCGTATTTTCTTGATATCAGCCTCAAAGACGTGATTCGACCCAGGCTATAATTAAGATGCACCTTGACAGTAATTTCTGATATTCAACAAAAGATGCTATGAGTCAAGACTGCACGAAACACCAGGTTCGAACGGACTAGAATGCAAACAGTAAGGGGGTGTGCCTTTGCCATGTTTGAATGGGGAGGTGTGAAGACTAGAATTTAGTGAAGATGTGAAAAACAAAAAGTTGAAGACGGCTATGAAACCTCACTAGCAAATTCCTGCCCTAGAAGGCTATAAAACGATGACGTGTCTGCATCAAGCACGGAGGATTGTAACATGAGGTGAACATGGGTAAACTAAACTGCGATTAATTGAAAAGCCATATCTTGGATTATAATCAACAATTTCAGTGAACATTAATTGGCTTTGAGCCCCTGATACAATCAATCGCCATCCCTTCTTTCCCAATTGCGGACCTTTTGGATAGAAAGGTTTGAAAAGTTCAAACCAGGTAACCACAAGATTGACTGTTATATCTGGTTCGTGTGGGTCTGTGATTAAAAAAATGTGGGTGGTGATCAACTTTTGTAAATATATTTGATTTTGCGGCTAGAAATTGGCATCTTTCACGTAGTAAGACGCCAAATTTTGCCCACCTATAAACTTAAAAGTAAAACGCTAAATTGAGCCCACCTGTAACCTCAACAGTTGTCCTAACTGGATAAAACTACTATTGCCTGCAACTATGCCCATTGCAAAAACTGTCCTAAGATAGGTTTGGTTCGGTGTTTGAAACCTTCGTACTATATGGTAAATAAACTAGTTAGATTACAAACAAAACACGTTAGAAGTTAAACTAAGCACTAGTCCATTCATTCATATACATCAATGGAGGTGTCAAACAGTTCTGCCAAAAGCTTCCAATCACACTGTAGGTTAAACTTCATCTGCCACCTAAATCACATCTCTCAGGCCAGCCAAATAAATCACATCATCACATCTTTCACTTCTACTTTCTAAACCACATCCCTCATATCTACCATATAAATCGCATCTCTCAGATCTATCATTTAAAAATCACATCTCTCACACCTACCATTTTAATCTCATCTCTCAGATATACCATCTCATATCTCTCACATCTACCAATTAAATCATACCCGTTATATCTACCACTTACACTACGTCAGCATAGCCGCCAAATGTTTGAAAACTCTGATAATGTCTATTTTCTCCCAGTCTTATTGACCTATCATCATGCAAAATGGGCCTAGTCCTAGTATGTGTGGTCAGAATCCTGTATGATGATTGGTCAATTAGGTTGGGAGAAATAGACCTGAAAGAGCTCTCAAAACATTTGGCGGCTATGCTCACAACGTCTCCTAGATCTGCCACCTTAATCCTCTCTGTCAGATCGACAACATAAATCACATTTCTCAGACCTACCACTTAAATCGCACCCCTCATATCTACTCCTGACGTACATTTCTAAGGCCTACTACTTACCTCACATCCATTGTGTCTACCACTAAAATCACAAATCTCTGATATATATACCGTATAATTCTCATTTCTCATATTCACCTTGACCACCTCTAATTGCACCTATCCAACCTACCAGCAAGATCACATCTCGCAAACCAACAATAGTAAATAACACCTCTCAGATCTATCACATAAATAAGACCCCATCTCCACCAGGACAACACACCTCTTATTATCTCCCATCTAATTCACACCTTCCATACCCGCCATTGTAAACAATTTCGCATGTCCAAGACCCAATTAGCATTCTCATATCTGCTTGTCTAAAAATCACATATCTATATATCGATCATATCTTGTTGCAAATCTCTCTTCTTAAGTGTTTTTGAATTACAACGGTTCTACTAACTACTTCCTGTGAATCCTACTAATATCAGGTTTCTACTCAAATGGTGGATTTGTTGTACACACTTTTTTATAAGAAACCTATATGTAGCATGTCGAAATATCTAAAGACCTTATACTACAAAAGAAAAATTCACTAAGGAACTTTGCAATTCGAACAATTTTTATAACACCAAACAATCAAGAATCAGGAGGCTGGTTCAATTCAATTCAACCCTCATAGATTGTTTGCTATGCTTGTGTTTAGTCCTTAATTTTCCATTGATCTTACGTTACAGCCAAAAATAAAAGCAAAATTCAAGATTTCAATATTTTTCTTGTGTCTGTACCATTTTTGTGCACTGACTGTGCGCTGAAAATTAAGGAACTGTTAAGGAACTTTTAGTACTACAAGTTGACCATTGGAGGTCCAAAATAAGAAACTTCTGGTACTAGACCCTGTGCTAGGTTCCTTATAAAAAAGCGTGTATGTTTCCTATGCATGTCAACCCGTTGAAATAGAATCTCAAATTGATTAAAAATCCACATGTAGTGTACTAATATATTAAAAACAGTTATTTATATTTGCTTATAATATTTAGCATTCGATAAAGTTCTTCTAACACTACTAATACACTTAATTTCCGAATAATTGCTCGGATTTGCTCGTTCAAGGAATATTGAAGGTATTACATCCAATATATTCCCTATCAGCTACGCCCCAGTTTAACACTCCTGCCATTCGCCTAAGTACCAAGATTATATTAGCAACACCATTTTTTCTCCCATTGCAAAAAACCTAACAGAACTATACACAAACAATCATTATCTTCCACGATTGTGAATGTCATGGAAATAAACACCTCCAAGTTATAAATATATATATATATATATATATATATATATATATATATATATATATATATATATATATATATATATATATATATATATATATATATATATACATATATATATATATAAGTACTTCTTTACATAGAGCTATCTCCTAGGTTGAAGGAAATGATATTGGTAGCCTAAATGCCGTTCAAATACAACCTCTTTCCTGCAAAAGTGTTGAGATTAGTGCCTTCTTTCAAGAAGATTACAAAAATCTTTCAGCTAGGACTGATTACATGTGCTGTCGGGTAGTTGACAAATTAACTTTACTCATGAATACAAACTCATACCGGAGGTCTATAGAGATTCCAAAATGCCCTCTCCTGTGTCTCGTGTATCCTCTTTAGAGGCTTCTCTTTTTTCTTTTCAACCCTGCAAAGGACATACATACTTAATGCTCAGAAAACAGAACTTGTATATCTCACAATCAATGGATTTCACAAACAATTCTGAAAAAATGAAGTAATTACTTCAAATTCTCGAAGTAGCCCCCTGGGGGATTACTTATTTTTGGCAGTCTTGGATAGTGGTGTATTCGACAGGAGGGCTTATTTAAGGGGGAGGGGATTATAAAATTATCTGACACATGCCACAAAAACTTCATTTTCTAAACTCTCTTTCTCCATCATATGAAAAGAATACTCTAAATATAAGCGCCAGTCCAGTTTAAAATAGGTCTTCATCATCTCCTGTAATTTGGGCTTATTAGAAGGAGGCTTATTAACGAATTGAAGTTCTAGCACGGGGGCCTATTCAAGGGGGACTTATTCAAGGGAGGCCAATTCGAGAACTTGCGGTATTGTAAACGATGCGAATTCTCCATTCTCATTCTGTCAAGAAAGTTCATTTGCTACGTATTCATAAGTCTTTTCATCTGAGATAACTAACGACAGCAGAGAACACAATACGGCAGAAATCACATATGACTTATGTCTCATGACACTACGGCCTAGTGTTCAATCACAACCAGTCCACTGCAAATTATAACAGCAATTATTTCTCTCTTCATCTATTGAATGAATTGATAACTTAAAGTTGGCAGATTAATGCGGAATCATCAGGTCAGGCACGCAACTACGAATAATTTTATAAATCAGTTCACTAAAATAGTTTTGAAGAGGGCATAGTATGGGAAGCACTACAACCAAATGTTTGATAGCTCTGATCAGGTATATTTTCTCCCAACCTAATTGACCAATCATAATGCAGGATTTTTACTACACATGCGTTCCACATTTTTTCCACAGCTAAACTAAGGCCCATATTGCATGACGATTGCTCAATCAGGTTTAGAGAAAATAGACTTCATCAGATCTCTCCAACAATTGGCGGCTATGCAAGCTTGAGATAATACATTATAGTCATATCTATTTGCTTTTAACTTCTGTATCTAGCTGAAACTAACGATTTTATGGCACTGCTTTAGCATGAATATTTCTGAATATTTGCTCGAATATGCTCTCTGTTTGGAAATACCAGGGGGCGTGACACCTCAAATTCCCCAGTATATACGCCTCTGGCGGTTAGATATCAACAAGCCAATGGGGTCATTTAGCTCATTGAAATTTAACACAAAAGATACAAGATTCCATACTTATATTTCGCTTCTGCTTCCATAACAATAAAATCCCATCTTGACCGTAAAGTACTTTGAAGTTTCGTAAATGTTTCCTATTGAACATGAGAAAATAAAACATTCAACAACAAGCAAGTTATAAAAAAACTACAGCTTAAAGATGAAAAGACCATAATGAGGCAACGAAATTGCCCATAATGCTGTACTCAACAGCTCCTCTCTCGCTTAAAAGAATTTTCAACTTAAAGATAATATTCCTAACACTCCAGAATTTTGCTTTTTCAATGTAGATATACCTTTGGAATAATACTTTAGGTTTAGAAATAAGAGAAGTATTACAAGAATGTTTTTGACCTCTTTATTTTCAAGTTTTAAGGCAGATATAAATGTCAATAATATTTCAAATTTAGAAATTGGAGATGGAGTACAAGGATGTACTTGATCTCTTCACTTAAAAATTTGACCACGATGAAAAGCAGATATACTTGGGAAAAATCCAATAATTATTTTCATTCATAATTCATAATCTTTCAAGAAAAAAGACACTTCTATTATTTTGAAGAAAAGGGCAGGGATCCTGGCCCCTGGCACCCCCACAGTTGCGCATCTATATGGCCTATGATTTTATCGAACCCATGAAGCTCATGGAGAACTCCGATCTGCTAATGACCACAATTCATGACAGTAGAAGTTCACTACTTGATTCACAAAACATGAAATAAACCCTTGTCCACCATGTTACACAAATAGAGCATAATTTGATTTCACTGAATGTGAGAAAGTTAGATTAGGTTTCCACATTTGCAGTCGATGGAGGCAGGTGTAAAATCGTAAATATACAACACTGTGAGAGATTTGCAATACATGCTATGTTTTATTTATGCAGTAACCAAAGTAACAAAGAAGGAAGTACACAACATTGATGAAACACTTAAACAAGTACACATGTTGTGAGAGCGCATTAGCACGAATTATATGCAAAACAAGCGGTGCCTAGCTGATATTGACAGCAAGTGGATTGAATAAACGACGAATTAACGACATTTGTGTAAATTGGATTGAGCAAACGATGAGATAACGAAATTTGTGTAAATAGTTAGATAAGGATATGGAGAGATGTCTAACGTAGCATTAAACTAGTAAGACTTGTGCATACATACCAACTCCCACTCATCCAATTGATAACGGTTTTTACTAGACATCATTCGCTTGCATAAATAGACAGCTGGCAAAAATTGAGAATTGCTGTCTATGAATGTATCGTGCGGGATGATAATGTGAGGTAGAATACTACCACAGTTCCTCAGAAATGATAAATTAGAGAGAGGCAAACACGACCATTGACCTGGGTTGATATTTAGGTAGTTTCATGCTTATATTAAGTACATTACAAAACCATACGTAACAAAAACACTTACACTTGCTTTGTTTTAAAGCACTAATGATTGTAAATGTGACTTTAGGGGCCATTCAAAAAGTACGTAACGGAAGGTAATAACACTAAAGATACCATACTTAAGTGAAATGATATTTCATATATTTCAAATATATATATAATATAACGTAAAATGGCATATTCTGCCATTAAAACATGAAATAGGGTACTAATTTCCGCACTGGATACTTATGAGGAATTCTGTTGGCGTAAAACAGCCCACACGAAAGACTTCAATAAAAGTATCAATACGTAATATGTAAAAGCTGCAAAACTCACCATAGTTGAGTTGTGTAATCTCATTTTGCGCTGAAGGCCAAAGAAATTGATTCTAAAAGAAGATTAGAATAAGCGTGAGTAGTATAAAACTATTACTCCCATTTGAAAAACACAAATATTCCCCCCTCCCCCATCTAGGGAAGTTTATCTGAACCTTTCAATTTTTTGTCACAAGCGCACCTGGCAATCCCTTTCACAGGGAATCAAGAACTCAACTTCGGCCCACCAATTCAAACCAAGAATTAGACTTTGGAGTGGTAAGTGCGATTACAGATTTTGCAATCAGTATATTCATCATATTGGCTTTCTATGATTCTAGCTTGCCAATATAAACATGCACAATTTTATTCCGTTTCTACTTTCAGTTTTCTGTATCTTTACTTGCATGTATTCGCTTCATTCATGTTATTCGTTTTATTCGTGTAATATCATATTGGCCTGAATTAGCTCGGTAGCTATGTCATTAGCAAACTATAAATAAATTGGAAATGATAATAACAAGAATCTTGATAAAGCCACATCCCGAAGCATTCCAGTTGGCAACTATGACTATCAAATTTGATATGGTCCTATACTTTTAAAAGAAAACCATCATCATAATAAACTGCATAAATATTGTTCCACGGCTTTTTTCGATTAGTCATAACTGATAGTCAGTGAAAGTACGAGGAAATCACTGTGACCCGAGCTGGACTCGAACTCGCGACCTTCGATTTCTTAAATCGAGTCCTGTACCACTGGGCCATCAGATCCCACTGTCACGCCATTGGTCAAGGGTAAGTCATCTACTCGCACTGCCCCTCTCGATGTACATACAAAGCTAAAGATGGTGCTGTTTTGAATTAGGGCTGCCATTTTGTCCTTCCAACAGAATTTGTGTGCTATTATGCGAGCTTTCAGACATTAGTTTTTTGCGAATAACAAAAACAAGTCTTGTAATATGAAGTAAAGTTTCAAGATACAAAAGGAAGTTTTTGAAACATCCAAACTTTCGCACAATAATTTTCATTAGACAGATCTGTTGGACGGACAAAATGTTACCCTAATTCGAAACAGCGCCAGATAGCCTCTCGATGTACATACAAAGCTAAAGATAGTCAGTTCGAGTCCCACTCAGGTTAGTAATTTTCTCACATTTTCACTTAACATGTTAGCCAATCCCTGTTGCCTTCCCCAACTTAACTATTTCTTCGTCGTTGCTTATTTTCCATTTTTCAAGATTCCAGGGAATCAGATCTCTGAGAACAGGATCAACAACAATTCAAATACGCTATGAATGTTAATCATCCCCATACCATCGTCTCACCTACCTGAAATCGATGACATGTAGCATCGTCTTTGACAATTAACTTACAATCTGGTACAGTATGGATGTATCCATGATATGCCATCATTTTCGCCAAATGAGCTGCTTCTTCTGCAGAAATGAAAGACAAATGAAAGCCTAAAAGAACCTCATCATTAAACAGCTATGAGAATTGCCAGCTCATTGGATCCGGGGATCCTATTTTGTGCCACCCTTTGAACGCATTCACTGAAGAAAAATAACTGGATGAGTACCTTAGACAAGAGTCAAAAGTAAAGCACTGAGGACATATCATTTCATTTTTTATCGTTTAAGAATGGCTCTTATAATATCTGATCAATGTCTTCAATACTCATCTGAAAAACTAACTACACGTGTTCTAAAACTATGCTAATAATTTATGATAATTTATGATATGACTAAATATGGAATCAAAACATTATATCTCCCCCTTTCTCGAATAAGTACTTTGAGGTTCATAAGAGTTTGTTCTAAAATGTCCAAATCGAATAAATCAAGTCCATATAACAAAACGAAACAGTAACGTATATATGGGTAGATGAGTTTGAATATATATCGCAAGTGTCATTAACAATCATAAATGTTCTGACCAAATCTCTGGGTCCTTTGTCGATTCCTTCGCGGATATCTTACTTGTAGCTCATTTTCTTGCATAGTTTGCGGTTGATTAACAAAACTATCTTCTTCTAAACCATCTTCAAGAGATTCAGCAATATCACCCATTTTGTCATTCTTAGGTATGCGTTTATAAAAAGAGATGTTTCGTGTAACATAATGTCCATTTCTCAATGCCGTAATTGTAGTTCCTTTCACTTTAACAACTCTATATGGCTTTGGATCAAAATTTGACGAAAATTTGTTTCGACGTTTCTGACGAATTAATACAAAATCACCGATTTGAATGTCCCTTTCTTTTGCACCTGATTTTTTGTCTGCATTTTTCTTCATTTTCTCCTTTGCTTTTTCGTCATTTTCACGGATTTCTGTATCTATTGGGCACTTATTTTCATCTATTCTGCTTGGTAATTTGGTACGAATTTCACGATTGAACAGGAGTTTGGCAGGTGAGTGTTTGGTGGTTATGTGAGGGGTTGCTCTGTAATTTAACAAAAATCGATACAATTCTCTTTTCCAATCTCTCCCTTCAATTTGGGCTGTGCGGATAGCTTTTTCCAGTACTTTATTGAAATTTTCTGCTTCCGCATTCGCTTGCGGCCATAAAGGAGTTATTGGAGTAAAGGATATTCCATTTTCATTCATGTAATCTCTCAATTCTTTGCTGTTAAAGGGCGGTCCGTTATCAGTTTTGACTCTAGATGGTAGACCATGAGTTGCAAATATACGACGTAGGTGATTTATCGTAGTAAAGGCAGATGTTGATGTTACTATGGCTATTTCAGGAAATCGGGTATATGCATCTATTACTACTAATATATATTCACCGGAGGGAAAAGGTCCACAGTGATCAAGATGTAGAGTATGCCATGGGGCAGGTGGAAGTTCGTTCATACGAAGTGGAGCAGGCTTGTTTGCATTACCGACAGCTTGACAGGGTAGACAATTGTCAATCATGTTCTTTACATCTTTGTCGATACCTGGAAACCAGATTTTCTCTCGAATTAGCTGTTTGGTCTTTACAAGACCTTGATGGCCTTCATGAGCTATTGAAATCACCCTAGATCGTAATGATTGAGGAACAATAAGACGTGAACCACGTAAGATAATATTCTTGCGTTCATTTACTGTTAATTCCTCACGAACTTTGGCAAATGACTTTAAATCGTCTGTGTTGAAACCGTTTGAGGCCGTTGAAATTGCATTCAGTTTATGCCATGAGTTTGTCTCAATTATGTCAATAAGCATTTGTAACGTTTTATCTTCAAGTGTAGCATCTTGTATCTCTTCGACAGTCAGCGCTTTCGGAATTGCGTGGTTAGCAAGAAAATTTACGTATTCTTCCACGTTGTGGTGTGTAGAATTCTTCGTAGGACTTTCTGATCGAATGTGTCTGGACAAAAAGTCTGAAGGGTTTTCATTTCCACACTTGTAAATAACATTAAAATCGTATCCTTGAAGTCTTAAATACCATCGTTCTATTCGCGCTGGAGGCTTAGAACGGGGGTTGCATAGAATCAGTTGTAGGGGTTTGCAATCGGTAAACAGCGTAAATTTTGCTCCATACAAATAAATGTGTAAACGTTCTATTGCCCACACAATGGCCAAAGCCTCTTTCTCAGTCTGAGAATAGCGACGTTCAACATCTGATAAGGCTCTACTAACATAAGAGACAATTTTGCGATCATCTGTATTCGGTGTCTTCTGTGACAAAATTGCAGAGAGTCCGGTAGGCGATGCGTCAGTAAACAATTCAGTCTCTTTAGTTTTATCAAAGTAGGCAATCACCGTGTCGCTAGTTAACGCTTGCTTTATTTTGTCAAACGATTCCTGTGTTTGTGAAGTCCAGCTGAAATGACTGTTTTTGCGAGTTAACGCTCGTAGGGGGGCACTTAGATCACTGAATTGCGGAATAAACTTTGCACAATAAGTGGCCATGCCGAGAAAACTTCGTACGTCTTTGACGGATTCCGGCGGAGGGGCGGTGTGAATTGCTTCGACTTTCCTGGGGTCAGCTGAAATACCTTGAGCTGAGAAACAATAACCGAAAAATGTAATCTTAGGTTCATTCAGTTTGCATTTAGCTTTATTAAGTGTCAAACCAACTTCTTGAAATCGAGCACAAACATCATGAAGAGCGCGGTCATGTTCAGCTTGAGTTTTTCCAAAAATAACTACATCGTCACTAATGTTTAGAACACCTTCAATGTCGGCAATTTGTTTTGAAATGGCATGTTGAAAAATCTCACTAGCTGAAGACGTTCCGAAATTGAGTCGCTTATATCGCATTAAACCTTTATGAGTGACAAAAGGTGTTATAGGTCGACTTTCTTCTGATAAAACTAACTGGTGATAACCGGAGCGGAGATCAAACTTAGAGAATACCGTAGCACCATTAAGTGCAGTGATTAGATCGTCGACAGTAGGACTAGGATAACGCTCACGTTTGATCGCGCAGTTTGGCATACGCATGTCCACGCATAAGCGAACAGTGCCATCTGGTTTAGGAATAATTACAACAGGAGATACCCATGGTGTGCTCGTACCAACTGAGACTTGTTCAATGATTCCTTGTTGTTCTAAATCGCGAAGAGCGGCGGAAACTTTCTTGCGTAAATGGAAAGGAATGCGGCGTGCAGCTTGAGCAACAGGTTGAACATTTTCATCTATGTGCAACTTCACTTCAAAATTCTTGAGCTTACCAATTCCACAAAATAATGAAGGGTATTTTTGCTCCAAATCATCAACTGTGACAAGTACGTTGTCATTTTTCTGAACAGTATTGATTTCGACACGAATTAAATCAAGGGCAGAGGCAGTTTTGTAACTCAACAGAGAACCAGAATTTCCTTTCACAACATGCAAGCAAGCAGGGGTCAATTTGCGACTAGTCTCAACAACAGTTGTAAATTTGCCAAGTAATGGAAGTTGTTCATGTGAACCGTATGCAAATAATTTTGTTGATGTACGGCCTAACTGGATGCGTGCTTTCTGCTCTAACTTATGGAAAGTAACTTCATCGATAATGTCAAGAGACGCACCAGTATCTATGATCATTGTAATCGGTATGTCGTTTATTTTGACGGTAACTTTAGGCATCTTGCTATCTGCCATTTTCTCGCATGTAAAAATATATTCCTCCTCACTGCTATCAGTTTGCTGATGGCTTTCCTCTTGTTTTTGAATTTGACGAATAGAGGTTGAAGGATGAGTACGCTTAGGAAATTGACATTTATGCTGACGGGGCTGTGGCACGGTATGCGATTGAGATGTTGGACGGCCTTTGCAAACTTTTGCGAAATGTCCCGTTTTACCACACTGGCGGCATATCTCATCTGTGGCAGGGCAAGGTTTGGTTTTGTGAGGCCACGAAAATCCACATCTGTAACACTTTTGTGACGTACGTTTCGTTACCACTTGTACGGATTTTGATTCGGATTTCGCAAGGCTGACTTCAATATCTCTTGCTTGCGCTTCACTAGCTTCCAAAGCTCTGGCTTTAGACAGTAGGTTTTCAAGCGTCAGCTTGTCTTCACGCAATGCAAAACGGCGAAGAGATTTCGACAAACAATTCTGTATAATTGTAGCCTTTAACTCCTTTTCTAAATCTCCAAATTCGCAATGTGCAGCAAGCTTACGAAGACGCGTAACATATTGATCAGTGGTTTCATCCACGTGCTGTTGTGCCTGGCGGAATTGAAAGATTTCAAAATCGACATTCTTTTTCGGTAAGAAATAGGCATCGAGTTTCGCGATAGTAGTGGCATAATCTTGTGCTTCACCTTCGTCAACGGGCAATGTATCGTACAGCTCTTGAGTTTCGGCACCCGCTTGATATAATAAAAGAGCTCGTTTTTGTGCATCATTTGTTACATTGACGGCAAGTATGTATGTCTCAAAGCGGCGCTTCCATTGAGTCCAACGCTGGCCTAACGAGGACGGATCTGATACCGGATCAAATTGTGGAAGAGGAGAAACATCGATTCTACCTGCAGTTGCCATTTTGAGAGCAGTTCTGAGAACGAAACACTATCGAAACAAGATTATTCAGAGATACCTCGTCGCCATTATAATATCTGATCAATGTCTTCAATACTCATCTGAAAAACTAACTACACGTGTTCTAAAACTATGCTAATAATTTATGATAATTTATGATATGACTAAATATGGAATCAAAACATTATAGCTCTCATGTGACCATCACTGTCTACCCCCAGCTGTTTTTCCTACTCTATAGCTGAGGATGGGACAAGCTCGTCCCGAAACGTTCTCGAATATGACGTAGTAAATTGATTATGTCTTAACTGGTTGGTCTGGATGTCGTCGTAAAATTTGATTAAGTCTTAATTGTCTTGGATGTGTCGATGAAATGAAATGAAAGATCTATAAATGGCTATCTTTTTCTAAATTATCTACCATGTGGGTCATCGTGACTATTATCCTCAAATTCAAGGTTATCTTTGACAAAATAAGTATTGACAGCTCTTCAGTAAATAACCATAGCAAACAGTAAAATCAGACTTTCTCAAAACCCAATTAGTCAAAGAAACGTTACGTAGACAGAGCGACTTCGCCTCGATTTGAAGATAGGCGAGTATCAACTGACGCTACAGGCAGTGAATAAAATATTAGCACTCGCAAATTATCATACCATTTGAAACGAAAACACAATAAAATAAACATTCAACATAACTGTCTATGTCTACGGCTGAACACAGCTGATATTAGACTAATACATTGTCCAATGGTCCCTGATTTCACTTTATAATGAATCATAGTCAAAATCTACCACCAGGGGCAAAACTTCATAGTTTTCATTCGGGAGTGTGACGCATAGATCCCCGAAGAATGGGCATGGCTTGCAGGATGAATGGGTGAAAGAATGAAAAGGAAAGAACGAGAACTGAACGAAAATGATGGGGGAACAAACTGTGAAACACATGATTCTGTTCATTTTCCATAAATTTTATAATATTCTGGTGCAGAAAGCGGAAATTAAGAAGCAACTTAAAGCTATTTCTCCAGAACTTCCCCGTAAATATACGAGCAGCCAAAACAAACTGCTTGAAAAATTGACAGTTTCGATCATTGGGGGGGGGGGAGGAACCGCACCCCCGCACTCCCAAATAGTTTCGCCCATGTCTACCACAGCTGTAATCTTACATGCTAAATTTAGATAATATTATTGCGACAAAATACAATGCAAAAGAGTACTTTTTGATAAATACGCTCTTAATTAGAGGGAAGTTAGCCAATATTCTCAAAAATGAACGTATTCAAGTAAAAAAGACCGGGGCAATATGGGTCTTCCTTGATAAAAGAAGGGCTCCGTGGAGAAAATTCTAGGTACCTAAAAGTTGTATGAAAACAACGATTGAGCATTAGTCGGCAGCCACTCCCACTATACTTTAGGCAAGGTCTAAATCTTACCGAAAACAGCTCATTTTCAAAAAAGTTTTACAAAAATAGTGGTATTACAATGTACTAGATCTGAAGTAATTTTATGGAAAATATCGGAAAATATACTATCAGCTGGAAATTTTACCTCTGTTCTTTAACGACAAATGATTCATCAGCCATAAAATGATATCAGAGCCTGCAAAAAAATTGAATAAATTAAAGCGGCAGAATCAAGATGAAGTCATAATTTACACATTTATAACACAGTTACTTCACCATGAGGGTAATGATAACTAGAGATACTCGCATTAGTCCTTATTCTTCACATCAAATACCGAAGCTCTTTGAGCACACAAGATTTGCGATAGATCCTAAATTTGTACACATATATCTTCCAACCATACCAATGAGTTGGTCTGTCATCATGTAGCAGAGAGTGAACATTACACTGAGAGCTCTTCATGAATTTTCAATATCACTTCAAAGATGATACACAGTTTCCTTTTTGATAACAAATTAATTGGAGAGGACCAAGCCAAGTAAAAGTTCATTGCACTCAGTACATGCTTGGTTCGGTCCTATCGAATTGATCGACAAAACCAGATCAAGAAGGAGACAATATAATGTTGAAACCAGAACACACTGAAAAACACCAGAAATTCGGTGAAAGTAGCACTCCTTTGACCGACCTGTGCAAACATTTGATAGATTAGATCGAAAGGTCTTGATTGTTTGGAGAGGAATTCCAGAGTATTCGTTCTGCATTGACACCATGATTTCTTCCATCTAAAAGAAAAAACAACTCCCTGATCCCATACCCTTTCACACCTTCCTACAATAAATCAGGTTTCTACGTAAAATGCCAAGGATGGCTCAAGAGGAAGTGTCTCTATCGAATCTACTCTAAGAGCAAAAGCTATTCATAACAATAAGGCAATTAGCTGCTTTCTGCAATGAAAGTGTAGCTGATATTCAACAAAACTTTGAACTCTCATTAGATACACAATTACAAGTTATTCGAAACCAATGAAGCATTTTGAAACCAATCTGAACTCGTCGCAACTAGAAAACGCTCCAAAGCCCTCATTAGGTCAGCAATGTTTAAAAGCAACGTTCTGTAGTTATTAAAGGAATTAAAATGAAACTGAAATGAAATGTAGTAAAATGGTACAAGGAAAGTATCCGGTACGTTAAATCTATTCCATTACTAAAACTAGGCATACTGCAGCCCAGATAAATCTTGTAGATACACTACTAATGAAACTCTGATTATAACAATCTTATTCAATAGTTCTGAGAACTGTGAGAACTGTGGACGATGGTCAAATTGCTAAAACTGTATCCAAGTACGCCAAAGTAGAGGCCAGCCTCGGACCGGGAACGGAGTGCAAGACTTACTAGGAATTGACAAAAGCAGATAGGCTCCAGTGCATTCAGAGGCACTCCTCAAAGAACAAACTTATTGGGACTAAACTCAACCAATCGTTGTATCATCAGTTTTATGATTTTAATATCAAACACATTCCTTTCATTAGGCATTTCTGTAAGCTATCAATGTATGCATTCTTTGTCTTCCTATGGCTACCTTCACTTTTACCGTGAACAGTTGATGCTCTAAACCTTCCGTAAGGCTTCCAAAACAGGCCTAAGGAGATAGTTCCGCATTTTTTCAACATGTACCACACCACTCTCTGAAAATACACATTATAAATAATGTTGTGGTGGGCTGGTAGTTTTTGGGCCTTACTACTGCATACGGATTCTTATCCAGTAATGCAAAATAGTGGTAACACGGAAGCTAGACATATCGAGACATATCGTCGAAAAACAAGAAAAGAGGTGTACCTACCCTCTCCAGAACGATAGCCAGCTGGCAGTCAACCTGGTTTGACTGAAGATTTAACATCGTGAATTGATATCTGACAGTGCAAATTGCTTAAAACCAAACTTTGATGAGAATAAGAACATGTCATCTGTTCCTTCAATCAAGTTGCCAAGCATGTAAACTGCCTAAAACATGATTAGAGTAATCCCCTGAAAACTCGGCCAAAGCCTGTTCAAGTGTTGACGGTTTTGTATTGAATACGATACCGTACAAAGAATCATAAAGAGTCATAAAGTCTAGAAAATAACCCTGGAACTGAATAAAAATCGCATTTACGTTCATCATCATGGAAACAATCAAGGTAATGTCACAAAAACAAGTTTACTAAAGTTCCATTTTCGCAATAAATATTAGCATATTCGCTCACATTTTCCATCCCGGCTTTCGCTTTCCGTCTAGTAAAAAGAAAGAAACTCTTGGAACTAAACACCGGTCAAAAATGGTCTACAACCAGAAAGCGTACTGCTTGAGCTAATTGTCTTCCTTGTTTCAAAACCTACGAGCACCCGAACCGGTTTGTCGATTACCAGGCTATCCGTACACATACAAACACTAATATGAATGCATGTATGTTAGCTACATATATATATATATATATATATATATATATATATATATATATATATATATATATATATATATATATATATATATATATATATATATATATATATATATATATATATATATATAATATATATATATATCAAAGATATATTCATATATATTCATATATGGGCATCAAGAAAAACCTTGAGCATTTTTCCAGCATTTCAACTTACGTCTTCATTAACACTTCATTCAACTTATGTCACCAACTGTGTTAAGATTATAACACAGTGTATGTGAATGGAATGTTTAATACTGATGAAGAAGTAAGTTGAAACGCTTGAAAAATATTGAAGTGTTCTCTTGATCCCTATTCATATCCTTAAACATTTCTTAGTGCTTGTAACTTTTGAATGTATATATATATATATAAATATATATATATATATATATATATATATATATATATATATATATATATATATATATATATATATATATATATATATATATATATATACATATCAAATTATAGATAGAGGCCAAATTATTGGTAACTTAAGCTAAAATCCTTGGCTCGCTAGGTCACTTGCCTGGTCACCCTCCCTTTGTAAGTGAAGTGCGACAACCAGGCTGAGCCTCACGGGATGCAAAAATTTAAGTTTCTAATGGTGGTCTCTGCACTTGTGGGTTTATTTGCAAAATCAAGGCCCGTTAAGTAACTTTGTTTCCGTATTGGAAACTTTTGTTGCAAAATCTAGCGTACACGCCCCTGAGTGTCTGTTTCAGTAACACTTTCAAGTACAATTTCTAAGTTCCCTTTAAATGATAAGACTCTTTTTACAAGAACCAGTAAAACTGAGGTTCAGGCTTGCCGTTTGAGGCTGAATTGTTCTTAATCTTTCCTTAAAAATTAGACAATATAGGCAATTTAGACATTAGACAATGTACAGGACAACATTGGGTGCTTATGAAACAGGCATTATTTTTAAATAACAGTAGAAGATGAAAGATATTCGTCCTTACAGATGTACAACCCTTGCCAAAAGTTCTGATACACTTACAGATTTCTACGCACTGATGTTTAGGGTGTTTCAAGGACTTTTGGTAAACATTGTTGAGCTTAAAGAGTTTTATATCAGTTTCAAATCATTCTACGACAGTGCTTCAGCCTCAGCTTGTTCCTAATTTGTTCTTCGCCTTTGTCTATTCGATTTCAAAATTCCTGGTCAAACAATACTTAATTTGTTTAAGTCTGAATATTGTCGCTAGGTTCCCGTTACAGCTCTATCATAAGTAATACTAATCTGTGGCAATACCTTCCTATGAAGTAGTGTCTATCACTGGATATCACTGGATAAACCAGGACAGTTTGCGGTGGCTCCCTTCATCTATACCAATTAGAGTACGGGCCTATCTATACGGCCATTATGTCCACGTAGGAAAGGTAATATTTATGTTGTGAAAGCGCCGCCGCAGTCGAATAACGATACAGCCAGGTAAAGAGGACCATGCTGATACACTACACGAGATACTTCGATCAAAGATAAAACATCACCTGCGATTACTTACGCGAGACTTCAGTCGTCAGTCCTGTAGGCCACATTGTGACTTCCTCTTCGCAACATCACCAGCTCAACAGCACGTTAGTGGCTGCTCTATGTTGCTTGGGCTTACGGCTGTCATCATATTTGCGTTGTAAGCTGCGCAATGCACAATGTGATGATGACCTCTGCGAATACCCATGGCAAGTGGCCACCAAAGAATAAGGACGGGACGGAATGGGCTGTCTCAAACTGTGGGTCAGTGTCACTGAATGGAACATAGACAATCCGTAGCACTCCCAGAGCATGAAAAATTGTGTTTTATCATAAATGTAAAGTGGCTCACCCCTTCCTCCCTCTCCCGAGAGGAAACGCGTAAAAGATGAGGCCGGAAGTTGGTACCTGCATCGGATTAGAGTTCGGATTTATGTTTTCACAATTTGTGAGCCTTATGTTGCACAAAATGTGGGAGGTGTGTGCATGCTTATGATACAATCGCGAAGAAAGAAAGAAATCATAGCTAGTCTAATAGCAGAAGAGGCGATTCAGTTTAAAGGCGTGGTTTTTCACTTAAAGGTAGGACGATTGGCTAGAAGGTAGTTCATATAGTAACGAAATGTCACCTGCTAAGAAAATGTTATACGGAACAGCGCTTCAAAGCAGCAGCCTGCTGACAGCCTTCATAACAAGCCATTTTGCATAAATGAAATCATACGTTATGCTTTAGGAATACAGTCACCAATCACATACGTTTTTTTAAGTAAGTATGTAGTTTGTTAGAAAAAGTACTTGGCCACTCAAAAAAGTTAAGAATGGCTGTGCTGAAATCATGAAAAAGCTCACGAAAAAACAACGCGTTTGTTTAAAGACCACTTCCTATTGAAAAGGTGTTGTTGGGACTGACAATCATCTGCGATACTTTGGCACGGCATTTGTTCCTGGGACTATTGTAATATAATGTATACTGCTATGTAAAATACTATAACATAGTATAATATAATTTTATATAATATAGTATAAAATAATATAATATGATATAATTCTTGTGTTTACGATTGCCGTAGTGCTAACTATAGAGCTAAGCTGTAGAGTTGATCATTTAAAAAAAGCAAAATTAAAACCATACAAGTAGTATCTACTTCTTTTTATACAACTAAATGAATTGCTAAATATGTGATGAGAGTAGGAAGCTAACTATCTATAAAAATCCTAGACTTTTTAAATGTTTAACATAATCTACAGTTGCAATTCCTAAATTGTGTTTTCTTTTTTCCAGTAACTTGGTTATTCCGCTCTTCTTATTTCGATTTTCATTGTAGAGCTCTTCTGGATCCGCATTAGAACACAATTGCGCTATGTAACGAATTGAGTTTGATGTTTAGTCGTGTTACGTTGTATTTCATGTTACTTGAATTATCATGTTACGTGTTTCAGTGTTACGTTCATGTGGAGTCCTGTTGTGCGTAGTAAACACCCTTTCTGGGCAATATGTTCCCTTGTCAACGTGTATTGTGATCGTGACATATCGTGTATTGTGATCTTGACGTACCATGTATTGAGTGGCGTTCAGTTGATGTCATATGTAATGAGTGTTTAATTCACATTGATCAGTCTTTCAGTTACAACTATATAATACACAGCAAAGTGCAGTTTTACTTGTGTTACTTCTACTTAGGCCTAGGCATAAGATTTTAGTAAATACTGGCCACCAGCAAAGAACCCTAGAACGCTACAACTACACATTCAGTCAAATTCAAATTCACCGCGAAAGTCTGGAGGATGTCTTTTTAGTCAGTCAAGAGGTTGAAATTTTAAAACTTCCTCGTCAGTCCCAATCATGATAGGTCCTCCTGCATCACTAAACAAAGTTTATAGCCGCAACCCCCCAAGTATAAACTCATTACACCATCCCTCTAGTTCAGGATTCCGATGGCTTTTTCCGTAGTGGGAGCTATTTTTCACCCTAGAGTAACAACGTTGTAGCTAGAAATAGCCCAAGTAGCTTCCTCTTCGACTCAGTTGTTGTTTCTTGTTAATGATTACTCAACTACCTCCTTCCCCTTTCGAGTCTCGAACATCACATTCTCCCCCGTGACGTGCCTGGCTTACGATAAATCCATTCCAGTATACTTATAATTTCTATCATTTACTTCTATCCTTTATTGTTCCCTTTTATTGGAAGTATTTTATATATATATATATATATATATATATATATATATATATATATATATATATATATATATATATATATATATATATATATATATATATATATATATATATGTAGAACATCCTCCTATTTCTATGGTAAAAGACCCTTTGAGGATAGTCATGTAGCATCCACTATTTACTCAGTTTGTGCCTCCTACCACCCGCCTCCCCCGATAAAACACCTAAACGCACTTGGCACGTAAATATGGAGAATATATATTGTAGCACTTTTTGTGTCTCGCCAGCTATCAACAGAATTGGACTGAAAATCAGTAGATACAAGAACCAAGTATCAGGAAAGGCAATAATAGCAGGTAAAGAATTTAGTATTTCTTATGACTTTATGAAATTATTGTTGCTTGTACAATTGTTTACTTCCAAGGCGTCTTTCTATGGCAGAAGAGCTCCGAAGCCCCCTTTCCTTTTACAAAAATTTTGGCAATCTCGATGTGCTCAAGCCTCATCGTCTGTCAGAGATCAGACTCTTAGTTTCACTACTCTCTCATTCATTGGGTGATATCTGTTTGATTCTAACAGCTGAACAGATTTCTTTGCATTTACACCGTAATTTCTTATCTTTACGGACTCGTTTAATCTCTGCGTGCTTGCTTTCCGCGGATTAAACGCGGGTTACTTCGGTTTGACCTTTGCTCCTGTTGCTTTTGTAAAGCTCAAAGTTGAACTAGGGATTGAATTCAAATTCTCTGCGAGAGACGAGAAACCGTCCTTTATTTCGGTATTATTACCTGATATCGAAGCCGACAATGGTAGCACAGCTGAGCGTTTGACTGATAATTAATCTACAGACGGATGGAACGATTAGTTTTGATTCAACTAGCCTTGTAACCAACAAAGTCCCTGGCTTCGTAGAAACATTTGTGAACAGTTTGACCCAGACCGGAGTTTAAGGGTGTATCAGACCAAAGGTGGATTTTAGATAAAAGAAAGGTTATAGAGATATAATCTGAAGTTGCTATTCTAGGTGCAGTCACCGTAATTCCGTCTAGCAGGATGACCAGCGTCTGCTGTTTTCTACTGGCGGGCTGAGATTCCACCTGTTTGCACTACATGCTGTATAACTGAGCCTTGCACAGCAAGTTTTTGCTGAGCTAATTAGCAGTTGTAAATAGAGAAGATGGTCTCAACGCCCCCACGGACATACGACTGGGAATCTGTCCTGGCTTACAGCTCAGCTGCAATGAGCCTAACAGAGCAAGATGTAGAAGAACTCCGTAGCGAAAGGAGCATTAAAAGTACGAAGGTATGTAATGGCGAAAGTATCTCAATACCTTCATGTCCGGCATTTATGGCCTCTTGTTTGTTTTGGGTGTAGCGTCGGTGTCAAGATTGCCAGTCTGGGAGTTCATGCTGCTAGGTTAAAATGTCGTTGTTGTCACGAAATACTAACACCAGCAGGTTATTTCGTGTCTGTAAAGTTGTGAACCAGGAAATGATATAATGATCGCTGAGATTGCGAAAGTGAAGTAAGTGACAACTAAGATTACATTTATTGCAGTTCGCACAATGCACGCGCGCATTGAGTTAAGAATGAGATTTCAGCTTTTGCATGAAAATGTGACAGCTTTCTTCACAATGCCTGCAAACCATTTAGCATTCAGCATTTAAGAAAAACACCTATGCAGGCAGGCAATGATTACACGAAATCTCGCGTATATTTAGCTTTTGCATGCAAAGGCATGTCTATGGTGTTTGTTTCATTCATGGAATCATGTTTATTTCATGCTTTGAATCGCTCTCAAATAGTATCCAGTAATGATTTGCTGATCATAGGTTTCCTGAAGATTTATTATTAATATGGTTATAAATTCATAGCTACTTTGGTATTTGCTACTGCTTCGATTTCTTTCACAAAACTGTTTGTTGCATATACTGGAGACCCACGCATTCGCAAACTTAGTCTATGTACAGGACTAGTAGCTTGCAGCACAGCTTTATATTCTTTGTCAGGTAGTGGAAACATGTTTCATTGAGAACAGGATTGTGGGCAGATACATAATCTGGATTTCTGTCATCTAAAAATTAGGAGAAATATGAGGCATTTCATTTTAAAACACAAAGTATTTAGAAGCTCTGTTCCACAGTAACTTTGCTCAAGAGTTTGCAGCTAATGATTTTGTTGCATAAGCAATTGCTTCACTGTTGGCTGAACAGCTGATTAAGAGAATGCATTCTGAACCATTTGTGACTGTGCATGCTTTTCATAATTAATGCAATAAATCACTCTTCATTGTTTTGCATTTGTGGGAAATTTAAGATGTTAATTTTTATTCAAAACTCAATTTGGTTATAGTTAATTGCTAAAGGTCAAAACTTCAGCTCAGTCCATTTTTGGTCAGTTGATTTCTTTGTTAAGTATTTTGTTTGTGCTGTTTGAAAGCTGCAGCATACTCCATGAATACATCAAGATAATTCATGAAATGTGCATACATAAGACTCACAGATGTGAATTGTTACCAAAGAGGTGTTTTTTGTAGTTTGATTAATAGAGAAGAATGTACTCCTATCATTGGCAGATTTCTCTTTGCTTTTAGGGCACATGTGCCAAATTTGCCAGCTGTTGTAGAATAGATGGCACCAAGTAGTTTCTATATTAGCTCAGTTCATATATAGTTCAATTCACATATTCAAATGTATTGGTAATATCTTAGTTGTTAGTTCTGCCTTATGAAGCTAGGCCTAGTTTTAGTTAAGGGTGCTTCTTTCCTGTCTTCATATAATGCCTGTAAGAATAATACCAGATTGCTGACTATTCTGAGTGCTCTATTGTCATGTTGTCCTCACTGCCTTATCTTCATTGCATATCTATCCCCATGAATAAACTTACTGTGATGCTCTACCTGATATACTGATTTGCTTCTCTCTGTCTATATGTCAGGGGTCTATCTTTCTAATGATATATATGCAAATTATGTGTGCGTGTATGTGTTTGTGTATGTGCAAGTGCACATGCACACGCATATACAATGTTTCTGAAGCCATTTTAAATGATTGATGATTAGTGATTAATGGTGGTGATTATGATTGTGGTGGCTATGATGTTGATGATATTCTTTGTGATGTGATACTGATTGTCTTCTAATATACAGTGCTAGTTAACAATAATTTGGATTCTCAATTTCATTGTTGTTCTCATCATGTTGTTTATGATATTGGTCATTAAAGATATAGTGTAGCTACTATTCCTATTATCACCAAAAGCATATCATTTGCAGATAGATTGCTTCACTAAACTCGATCATCTGAGCTTAATTCTCTGGCCTTAGTCTTTAATCTAATTTGATTTCTTACAATTTCTGACCAATCTAGTTAGCCTTATGATTGATTGGATGTTGTCCAATCATACATGATTGGTTAAAATTGTGTTTGTCTTGACCAAATTAACCACTGCCTTCAAGGATAATTGAGGTTGATACCAGTGTTTATGAATTTATATTTGAAGCAGCTTAGGACTATATTCTTGTGAGGTATCATAGTTTTACAGTCAAATGAGGTTGATTGGCTTGAAAGTTAAAATTTCCTGCTGCTTATTATGTACTTGCCTACAGAACCTAGCATAAATAGGAGACAGTCTGCATGGACCATGCTCTTTGCTGAATTTTCATTTGTAAGTTGTAATTGGGTTTTCAATCTATAGAAAGTGTTATTGAAGATCTGGTTTAGATGATGAAATGTTGACCTTTGAAATTATCAGCTCAATTTTCAATTTATTTAAATATTTAAAGAAAATTAGTGAGGAATATGAATTGTGATATCACTGTCCATATTTGCAGATATGATCTGATCTCTCTTGTGTTTCTGAGGCTCAACATATGATATTGGAGCTCAGTAATCTTTGTAACCAGACTGTGCACTGTTCTGCATAATATTTTTGTAAATTCTGCTGTATGTGCCATCTGTGCTGCAGATCTTGTTTAAAAATATATATTTTGTTTCCACATATATTCACTGTTGTTTGCATAGCCAGGTCAATGTCTCATGTATTTGCTTTTACATCATTTTCTCAGAGCTTTACAATGGTATAAAAATATTGGCATTCCATTTTACTATGTTTGTTATTGCAGACAAAAGAAGAAATAGAGAAGCTAACTGTTGATGAGAATTTGAACCTGTTGGAAAGATCTCTGTATCTCATACGGTATGTTTGTTAGGTATCCTTAAAGTGGATAATCACTCAGATTTACAATACCTGGCATTAACATATTGAAATATACACATCAGAACTCTTTATGTGCAAATAAGGAAGCACAGTTTATAAAGATTCCTGACCCTGTTCAACTACTGCTTTAATATTTGCACCTCCTTTTCTTTAAATCTGCAATTCTATCCTAGTTATTTGGATATATCTGAATATATATAATCACCAGTGATACTTGAGGTCAGAACCTAATGTACCAACAATTTCAGGGTGCTAGTAGAGTTTTCTAGTTCCCAGGATGTCTGCTGATAGGGTGTTAGTTAGAGATGCAGGGAATAAGCCCCCCATGCTGCCCCATAGCTCTATCATGCATACACCTCCATATAGCTTCAGCAGTATAAACTGTACGATAATGTATCTTTAGTTTTCAGAGATTTCCTGTTCATGTTTCTGTATGATCTTGTTTTGCAATTTTCTGTGCTGCAATTTACCATAGGTATGGGCAAGATGTGCAAAAAGTGAATGCTGTTGAAAATCTCAAAGTGCTATTGCTGGAGTGTAAGAATGATGCAATTGGCAGGTTTGTTCCATGTGTAAAAGATGCCCTGGTGAATGGCAATGAAGAGCTACATGTTATTTCATCAAGGGTGTTTTGTGATGTTGCTGAGAGCCAGGTACTAACTGATGCCATGTTTGCAAAAAATCTGTTGCCAATCATTTTGGAGAACATAAAAAATGAAAATACAAGTAAGTAGAAGTGTCTTTTTGCAAAGGGAGCATTTTAATAGCATGGTTGTGATACCTGACTGATAATGAGGGTTAGGATAGAGTATTCATTTGTTTCATTTTCATGTCCCAGTGAGATCCCAGCTATGATTTTTTGATATCATATCCCATGAAGTTCATGCAGGACTACTGTGAGCTTGTATTTATCAGGGATAGGACCATGGAAGAAAGTCTGGAGGGAAAAGAGGACCAGAGTGCAAATATTCAATGAAGGGAGATAGTTTTAATGGACCACACCTTTAAAATATGATAACTCAATCTTGTCACGTTGGCTATTCAGCAGAGGACCAGAGTGCAAATATTCAATGAAGGGAGAAAGTTTTAATGGACCACACCTTTAAAATATGATAACTCAATCTTGTCACGTTGGCTATTCAGCAGAGAAATATGGAAGTGCGAGTTATAAAAATGCTGTCAGTGCATAGAAAGCTTCCATTCTGATGGGGGCTCTGTGAAACTGTGAGTGCAGCCCTGCATGCCACCCCCAAGCACTTTCTGTGGTACCATCCCTGATATGTATGTGAGAGACATCTTCATAATCTAAGTATGAAGTTTCTAAGTCGTCCAAATTTGAGGAGAAAGTATTGCATGTGGAATAAGAGAGTTCTAGCAATATTTCATATCAATTCATTTTTTCATGGTTCTTTCATCTATTGTATACCATTTTACTGAAAAGCACTGCCTCCAGAGCAAGGGTTATGGTCATTGCTAGACCATTGTTCACGGAAATCCCCCCAGTCTTTGTTGATTGTCTCCATCCCTATTATCCATCCTTTTTATTGCTTTGGTGTCCCACACAAGGTCAAGCCAAATAGTTAGATTTTTCAAAATACAACAGTTACAACTTGTTTGTATCGGAGACAAGTAGTTTGTTTAGAAGTTCGCAGTCACACGAGAGGAATCGCCACGACCATATGTTCGACGGAAACTCTGTTAGGTTTAGGACACAGATTCACGCTCAAGTTAGCACATTTCAATCTTTTGTGTTCTCAAAATTGAATGTACAAGGGTATGGCGAAACAAAGTACAAGATCCCCAAATCTCTTACACCTGACAGCTTAGTTTCTTAGCTAGTAAATTAATTATGCACGTCAGAGTTTCATAGGAATGATGAATGGATTGTGCAAGAATGATAAAATGCTGGCAAACCACCGCAGATTATGGAGAGCCTTCTTTTGCAAATGTGGATATTTAGAGGGAATTTTGGGTGGGGGATTTTAAAACTTTAATCTCTCCTTATAAAGGCATTATTTGTGACACCTGACTTTAGTTGTCTGTAGTAACCCATGATTGCTGTAGACAATATCTAGTCAGCTACAGATGCTCAATGATCATCATGAATTAGATATCTCTTTAGCCATTTATGCTTAAATGAGTTCTATCTGTCGGAAGAAAATTACTTGGGACATCTGAAAGTGATGGTATTTCTGAACGAGTGAAGAAACCTCTGGTTTTAGATAAGAAATCTTTTTAGGTTTATGTCTAGATATAGATTTAATTCTGTCAATTTAGACAGATAGGGATGAATACGTCCACTAAAAATGTGGAAGGTTGTGAAGATAACAAATCCACTTGAGTCCTATTTTGATTAGTTTAGCAGAGTGTTCTCAGAAATTAAATTAGATTTTGTATGAGAAAGAGAACGTTTCGATAAGATTTTTGAATGTAATTGTAAATGTGTCGTGTGCCAGGACAGGCTGTCATTAATGTTTTAATTCAAAGTTTATAAAATCGACAGAAATTCTTTTATCATAGTTGATCTAATTTAGAATGCACGAATTAGAGAAAAACTTCGCAAAAATTCGTTAAGAAGTCGCAAAAAGGATTTCGTGTGATGAGCTTTGATGTGAAGAAAACAACTCCTATCCATGAACTCTGAGGACAATTTACTTCATGTTAGTTTTGAATGAAAGATTATATCACATTGATTCGAGATTCTTCAACGATAATCTTCCAACATTTACATTGCCATTTAGGAATGGGCCAGAAATATCCACATTGGTTTTTGTTCCGTCTGGTTTATTTGCCATCTGTAACTCTGACATTTTGTTGTTGTCCACAGTTATTGGTGATGCTTGGCGTGATGCCTTGCTTTCGTCACTTCCATTTCTACCTTCTGATACTATAAACACCAAAGTAAGTTATTAAATTCTTCTTTATTCTTTGCTTTCCATTCACTATCAGTAACATCATCTGTAGAACCTGCAAAAACAATTATTCCGTGCTGTTGAAAGTGTAAAGCATTCACAGAGATTATATGCAATTTTTAGAGGTTTCTCGATTTCTGCACCTGGATCTAATCGAAGTATTTCATGATTGATTCTCTTATGATTCTTGCGATGCATTCACCGTGCGAATCCAGGGTTAGACAGGGATGTTTTTATTCAAAGATTCTTTTCCTCGTGTTTGCTTCTCAGTATGTAAATAAGAGTAATGTCTTCGAGTCAGAATTTTTAAATCAAGTTGTTCGATGATTGAACTAGCAGAGGTTTTTGGGTAATGTGTCTCCTGAATCTAGCACATTTTTCTCCTGTCTTAGATTCTTAGATCATATCTTAGATTCTTGGACTCCCTTGGATTCTTAGATTATCTTAGATTCCTAGATTATCTCAGATTTTAGATTTAGCAAGATCAATGGGTACATTGATACAGACAGTTCACTCCAGATTGCTGTGTTGTAGTTTGATGGGAAAGTTAGCAATTAATTTAAACCAAATGAGGTATCCACAATTTTCCTTTGACATTTTTGGCTTTATATTAGTCGTTAGATTTCTATGTATTATTTTCATTAACCATTATACCCCAGTTCGTGACAGCGTACCTGCTTTTGGTATCTCCTTTTAGCGATTCGCCCTGTCATGATAAAGAAATACATCTCATTTAATGATAACAACTCAGTAAAACACTTGTTTTAACACAGATTTCCTGGAAGAGCGGACTGTGCACTCGGTAAACATTTCATTCAAGGAAAAACATGTACAGCTTCTCGTGCAGCTCTACCCTCCAACAGTTCTGTATCGTACTAAAAGGAACTGTTGCATGTTCCTCCTTTTCCGGTGACTTGTGCTCGCCGGATGCCCTTTCAAAACATTGACGGCTCATCATCTATTACAATAGGAATGGTAAATGCAGGATTTGTGTTTAATTCCTCATTCTATCACTATTGAATATCGATAGTTCATGTGTGTAAGGGAGGTCCCTATTTTCCTTTCCTCTCTCGATCTGATTACGTTTGTTTTACCTCGTTTTCGATGTGCTTCCATTTTCAATATTCTTCAAATGTAGTTCATGTATATTGATTTGTAAATAAAAATAAAGCTGTTATTTGCTAAGGGACTATGCAACATAATAGTGGGTTGTTGTGCAAATGACATGGTTCTTTCCCCAACGTGAAGGTACATAAGTTCACTGATCAAAAAGTGTTTAAATGTAAATATAATGAGCTCTTTTGGTTTTTCCATTAGTAGCTACTTCCAAGTTTTTACCTCTACTATGAAGACAACCATAAAACTAATTACTGCATTTAATAGCTAAGGGATTTTTGTTGCGACCACAGTGATCAGAGTGATAGTACTAGTGCTTTTTGTATTTTGTGCATTATATTCTTTTTGTAACTAATATTTTTGTTACCTAACTTAACTTACTTAGACCTTAATTAGCTGTTATATGCTATATTAACTTAGCTTACTGTAAATAAATCAATTATTATTCTCGTATTTGCCAGATTGATCATGATTAGTAAAGTGATCGTGGTGATAATACTGATTGTGGTGATCAGAGGGATTGTGGTGATCATAGTGATTATTGTGATTAGAGCGATCGTAACGATAGGCTTGATCTCAATGATCAGAGTGATCACCTTTATGAGTATGTGAACTTGTTTAAGTTAGTAGCAATACTTAAGGCTGCGACGCTATCAGTAGTCACATATTTGTGATCTTTCCTAGTGTAAAGAGAGAAATGCTGAATCTAGTCACCGCATTGTGTCAAGATGTCGATATGGAAGTCAGAGCTACTATGTGTGCGGAACTGGATTCTGTTGCAAGGGGTGTCGGGTAATATATTCAGAAATTGTATTCGAGAAATCAGTTGTTGCAGAGCAACTGATGAAGTTACCAGTTTCCTAGAAACATCAATTTGCCATAATTCAAAGTTTTCGTTGAATAGTTTTATTAATACATATGTTGTACGTTGCATGCTCTTATCATTTGTAGCATCATCAGATTGTGTGGATGGTGTAGTCAGATATGACATTCGTTTTGTGGTGCATTTTATCATTGGATTCTATCAGCCCATCCCATTGATATTAAACTAGATACTTGATGTTTGTGAAATAAGTTCGAGTGCTGTGCAGATTAGGCCGGTTTGATTTGAGTGATTCATACTAAAGGCCCATTTCCACTTTCTCATTTTCTCATTCCTCATCCGAACGTTCGGACATCGGAAAAGGTCTGCATATTGACTGGCAACAGTGAGTTCACATGGGAAATCCGAACTAAGTGGAAATGGGCCTTATGAACGAGGGCAGAACTGGCAAGCCAATTGCTTGTAGTTGCAAGCAGTAGCCGTGTAAGATATACTTTTCATGTGCAGCTGGTACCTCATATGTGCATTCAATCTCTCTTTCGTATTTTAGTTTGGAGTTGACGAAAACATTGATTTTGCCAGAGCTCGTAGAGCTTACAAAAGATGAGCAGTTAATAGTTAGACAAGCCGGCATACAGACTGTTTCTAATATTCTTACTCTTCTGGATGATGGTAGGTTGTGAGATACTGCTTTTGATTTAGTATCTTTTCACTCTGATGATCGCTGGCCTCACTCGTGATTGGGGGGGGGAGTTATGGGGGCAATTGCTCCCCTGTGGTATATTGGTCGGTATTTTGGCATATAGTGGAAGAGTTCTGGAAGATAGATTATTGACAGTCAACACATGTGTTTTATAAAAGTCGGCAAATTTGTCAGCGATGCTGTACTAACCCTCTATGTAACTGGTCTGGTGATTAGTGTGCAACGATGTTCCGTAAAAGCTCTATTTAGTCTCCCCTCTGTGTGTGCCTGCTCTGCAATAGGCCGCCCTCCATTCATAAGGTTTTTACAATAAGTATAGAGCATCTTACCTTCCTCTTACTTTCCAGAATTCTACAGCCTATTTGCTTTCAAACCTAAAATCAACCAACTTGATCTTATCTCCCTCTCTACTTAGAATTTCTGTATCTTCCTCTATCTTCCTGTATCTTCCTTTATCTTCCTTTATAATTTCTATATCTTCCTTTATTGTTGACTTTGCTATAGGCTTCAAGGCCTTTTGCCAACACCCCAATACCCCTCAGCCTTCGGCGGCTATGCTAATTGTCTATTTTTATATTCTTGTCTTCAGATTCCTGTACAGATTTAATGATTCCACTTGTTCAGAATTATTGCCAGAAAGTTCTGGAGACCAGAAATGAAGAAGAAATGTTGACCGTTTCAAAGCACATTGGAAAATTATGTTATGGCTTATCAAGTAAGATGTCATGCATCAATTTTGTTTTCCGTCCCTTCCTTCACTCATTCATTAAGTCTTATTCAGTGGTTCTTTCACACTTTGGTCATGAAGAGCATCCTTGGCTGATTATGACGTTTATGGATATTTATAAGGAGAACACGCATGAACGGATGTCTAGCCCACAGTACATTGCTCTTACCCTTTCCGCCAGATATTCCAGCCATCATTTCGAGAAGCAAAATATTCTGCTAGCAACATTTTGGCGGAGCTAGAAATCTTTTGGCGGAATCCGAGGACCCATTGAAGATTTCACTTCAAATCTGAAGATGGCCTTATTATTGTCACTTTCAATTTATTTACAGAGTTGACAGAACTACATTTACCGACCATAATATATGGCATACGTATTTTCTTCTTGTCCTCCTCCGGATATATCTCTCCGAAGGGCCTCGGAATGCACAATGTGTCTGATTCAAGCCCAGTGACGTCACTGTTCTCATTATTTCTGATCCAGTTTGAGACTATATCCATTTAGGATCCTTTTGACAGTCAGCTAAATACATGGCCAAGACTGTCTATCCTTTTTCGGTTTTTTTTGTTAATGTTTCATGACTATAATTAAAACTCTTTGCATTGAATTATGCTGTATGTGACGTTATCTAAGCCACAAGTTGTTTTACATCTTACTTCTTGGATGGACTACGTATTTCTATGAGAGAATTGAACTAAAGTGCCTGCGTACTTATGCAATACAGCTAAGCTGTAGAGTTCATATTTTCGAGCTCTTGAGACCACGTAATCCATAAAACTTGGTTTTGCCTCCACGTTTTGAAATCGCATTAGACTCTTGCATCTTTTATAATTTACTTGGATATTTAACTAAATAGCGATTATCTCACTTTGGTTTCATGTCTTATAACTTTACCATCAAAGGTTTAATATGTTAAGTCGTTTTCTCTCCCGGTCAGTAGCAGCTTTATACAGAGGGAAATCTTGTTGTTTGGGGCTACTAAATTTTTAATGCCCCTTTATCGGTAGTGAAATCCCTTAATTGAATCCTTTTTATTAAATTCCTGCTATTAAATCACGGTTTCCAAGATTATGTTGGCAGTACAAAGTGCAGAATTACATAAGACCATTTTTCCAATCTTTGTTTGCGTCTCACCCCAAAGTAAATCAAAGTCTGTCTTTCGCATATAAATTATTTGGCGACACCCCTTCAAATTTACTGTCATTGTCGTATCCTCTTTTCAGTTAATCTTAAGGAGGACGAGAAAGCCTTTTTTATCAACTGCTATAAGCAGTTTTGTGAGCTTGGTGATCCCGGAAGCAGCCCAAGACAGCCAGCTAGCCCAAGAAGAAAGGTTTGCAATTTCCACTTCCTGGGGCCTAAATTACTATTCATTGTCAACATTGCTCTTTCAATTTTCCACGTCACTATCCATCCCTTTGTCTGTGAGTAGATTCTAGCTTCACAGTATTGAAAAGAAACTAGGTTTAGAGAATACGATTGGCCGGAATAGCCGGCTGTTATGATGATTTGCTTGCAAGATAGGGTTAAAACATACAAGCGTAATGAGTTACGCCTCCCAGTTTTACTTGTGTACAATCTTGTTTTGTTTTCTATTGATAGCTGTCTCGTATAGCTCTATTCTTAAGTATTGTTTTGACAATGTATGTAGTGATGAATCTAGAGCTACGAACTGTGAAGCTTTGTTGTAATGGAGTCCCTCATGCCCCTCGGGCCTCGTCTGGAAGAAGAGTGCTGCTCCATTGATTGACCTAGAAAGCATAAAACCTTTGTCGTTTTGAAATGGCTAGGAGGCAAAAGCTGTGCCAAATTACATACCATATCACAAACGCTAACTGGCCTTTGGTTTGACACGAAAATGCAAATTTTCTGTTGAAACCTTGTTAGATAAATAGTATACTCATAAAACATATAACTGTTATCATTTTGAAGAGTATAACAGAGTGTAATTTTGAGCATTTCAATTCATATTTCAGCCTTTCACTCTGAAAGGGCAGTTTATAAAAGGAGATGGGCATGCAGAGTGCAGGAGGTGGTGTGCATATAACTTCCCTGTACGTACTAAGATTTTGACTTACAACTTTTCATTATGTACAGTTAATTCTCACTTAAATCTATATCATATTGTGTGTTGCAATTGTTCTTCAAATGGTTAAAAGGCAGTTCTTCTTCAGTTCGTTGCAATCCAATTGCTCTTCTCTTGGTTGAGACGGAATTGTTCTAGCATAGTTGCTATGCAATGTTTCTTCACATGGTTGCAATCAATTGCTCTTCATTTGGTTGCGATGCAGTTATCCTTCACGTGCTGGCTATCCAATTGTTTTGCAATTGTTTTTCACCTAGTTGCGATGCAGTGGTCCTTCTTTGGTTCCGATGCAATTATTCGTCAATTTAGAATAATGTTTAATTTGATATTTGCATTTGACTTATGCTTGATTAAGTATTACCATATTCGCCAGAATCCTAGTTTGCGGTATGACAGAACATCATAAAGTTATTGCGTGTGTTGTATGCCTCTTCACCTTCAGAAGATTTGCAGCCTAACTGTGGTTACATGTTAAATAACGAATTTGTTAAATGCAAGTTTCCACGGACAAAAATTTAGCGTGGTTTTAAATTCCTATTCAAAGCTATATACTTTGCGACTTAAAATTTGATCTCTTGTTTGCGTGAGTCACGTAAGTTTTTGTCGAATTTCAAGCCTCTTGTGTTTAGTCCATAGCAGTTGTGATGTAGATATGTCTCTAATGAGACTTTTATGGTTAAATGATAAGTCTAAGTTGACATGTTGCAATGCCACCTCCTCAGGGGAGCTATTATAGTCTTGCAACGCAGTATTATACTTTTGTCCCACCACCGCTTGTCCAAATTGTTGATATTTTTTATGTCAGGCGAGTCGAGCACGTGAGGTATTCTTAAGTTGTTATTTTTTTCTACCGTAAACAGGAGCGGCTTAGTCCACACTGGCGTTATTTATTATGGTTTATAGTAATAATGACTTTTTTAGGTGTTTCCCTTTGCCATCAAAATTATTAAATAACTAATTAAATAAGTAGAGAAATGTGCGCGTAGAACAGGGTGTTTAAAGCATCGTTTTTTTATGACGTCGGCAAAAGGGAGAGAGGAGTACAATGAATTTCAAGCCTTTATGCCCTAAAAGTAGAGGGTGGTATAGAATTTGAATGTCGCTAGTGGATCTAGTTATGTTAGATCATACTTGAAAAAGGATTTGGGGAGGGTTAGAAGGGCGAAGCTCTTTAGACGCCATTAATGTATGGCCTTTAGTCCGTATGCTCTGCCAACATATTGCCGCAATTTAACATATTGCCGCGACTTTAGGATTTTTGCATTATTCTGTTCTTCCAAAATAGCTGATATTTTGCTTTCAAAGTATATCGATATTCACAGTGGCGATACCCTTATCAGGATTACAAGCTTCGTGGTGCCGTTACCCTCTGTTAAGTTAAGTTTTAGGAACATTTAAGATAAACCTAAAGAGCAGCATTTGAGCACTGCTGTATCGTTAGCAGTGGTTTCGATGTTCGTAGGAATTCTATCGGTTTATAGGATTTCGGTTCACCTGCGGTTCTAAAAGCTCTTGATGGATGTCAGGTGTTTCCAATGCTAAACGATCATTTTCTTCTTTTCCCATATGTTTTCTTATAAGTTCAATTTGTTTGCTATCATTTGAATATTGTTTATTTTCTCACAAAATCTCTTCACGGCACAAAGTAGGCTATTGTTTTGAAAATTGCAAACATAAACGAAAACCTCTTGATCATAATGGTGGAATTGAATAAAGAGCACGTTTTTATAAGCAGGGTTGTCTCCCAGTATTGAAACTTTCTTAGCTTTTTCATGATTTCAATACTGAGCCTTTCTCAACGTATTCTGCAGTTGCTTGTCACAGAAATTTACCGAACAAGGATGAATCTAAATCCCCCCTTTATGAAGGAAGTTTTCGTGGAGAGAGAGATACATTATAACTTGAGAGTTACGAACAGCATATATGCTCATAGACCTAGGACTGCAGCCTATGGATTAGAAAATGTAAGCTTCCTAGGGCAAAATCTTTGGAGAGACTTACCATTGCATGTAAAGGAGTCCCTAATTATAAAATATTTTGAAAAAGATATTAAGTTTTGGAATTTTACATGTAAAATTTTACATATATGCAACTGTAGATTATGTAAGAGTTGTATTGTATATTTAGGTTATATTTAGTTGTTAATATGTTTATTCGTTTTAGATATTGTGGTGTATTAAATAATAATTATGGTTGGCATTACTTAGGCTAAAGCCACCACCTACGCCAACCTTAAACAAAGAATTTATTATTATTATCTTAAGTAACTTTATTAGCAAGAATATTCGAGTTTGTGTACGCACTGCATTCCAGGTTGGAATTCTAAGTGTATATCAACTTATCAACTTTGTTGGGTCTCAGAAATCCAGCACTGAACTTCCTTATCTTTTTAAGCAGCCGAGTACTGCTTTCTGATAAAAAAAACGTATATCAGTTGTGGCTTTGAATTGGAAAAGCGACTAGGAATAGTGTTGTTCTAGAGTAACAAATGGATGGTGTAAATAAGCTATAGAATACAAAGATTCTACATGCCGAGAAGAGCTCTTGTCTATTATTTAGAATTAGTTGTCTTTGCCTCGGTATAAATAGACTGTTGAAAAGATGACCTGGATCTTCCAAGTATTATGTTACTTATGCAACCTACGTATCTTTGCAAACTCTTTGATTGTAATATTCTTTGTAGGCAATGCTGTTGTTCACGGGAGCTGAGAAATTCTCCAGTAACTTACTAGGTACATTCCAGTCATTAGTCAAAGATCCTCATACAACCGTAAGAAGAACTATTGCATGTGGCTTACATGAGGTCAGTCTCTCTGTCACCTTTATTCTCATTATAACAGTGATATTGACAATGATTATAATGATACTGATGATGATAATGATGATGGTGGTGGTGATGATGATGATGATGATGATGATGATGATGATGGTGATTGTGATGATGGTGATGATGATGATGATGATGATGATGATGATGACGGTGATGATGATAATAGTAATGATGATGATGATGATGATGGTGATGATGATAATAGTAATGATGATAATAGTAATGATGATCATGATCATGATCATGATCATGATCATGATCATGATGGTGATGATGAGAATGATGAGAATGATGAAAATGATCACGATCATAGTAATGATTATTATGATTATGACTATGATGAAGAGATCATTGTAATTATGATGGCACTGACTACAGATGTCTTTTCGATACCACACATTACCTACAGACCCTCAATCACCTTGTCAATTCCCGATTTAAATTAGACGTGGTTACATCTTACAGCTTTTGCAATGATCATTTGATGATTTCCTCTGATTGTTGAGATATTTTATTTGCTTCGTAACTAGGTATGCAAGATACTAGGTTCCAATGTTGGTCTTATCCAAAACGAGATTAAGACACTCTTGCAAGATGAATCAATTGAGGTAACAGAACAGGGAATTTTCACCAATTCGAGACTCGACATATTTGACTATCTCCTTTTATGAAGTTTTCTCCTTTGATGGAATTCTGTATTCAATAATCAGATTTTAATATTCGTTGCAGTTATAGCCTTAGAGACTCCCTAATCCGTAAAATCAATGCTGATTTTCCTTAAACCCTAGGTCCTCGAAGGGTTGATCTCTCATTTACAAGCAACACTAGAAACATTAGCAAAAGAGGGTTCCAGCTCAGGACCAAACTGTGTAAGCTTTCTTCCAAAATTTACTTTAAGTATTCAGTGTTTGTAAAATGTCGAGCGATATGGTCACACTTTTAATGTATGTTGTTACTTTGTTGTAGCCTAGTTCCGATAGTATGTTCTTACGAGGCAGCTTTTTAGCCATAGTTGTATGACGTCTCGGCTCTGTTACCCTTGTAAGATGTTTCTTTGTTGCACACTTGCATGACGCTTCCTTGTGACCACTTTGCGTTTTTGTGATGCTTCCTAGTCGCGACTACGTTTTTCTTTAGCTCTTCATGGGTTTCAGAGGCATGTAATTTCTATCCTATCTCTGATTTTCTTTAATTTACAGTAGCAGAACTTTAAGCAACATAATCATTATAGAGTGATCCATTAAGCTTATTGCTAGTTAGAAGTTATCATCCAACGAATTGTCTCTGCTTTGACGTTGATGTGTAGACGAATGAAATTATTTGTGCATAGGAAAGAAATGTGCATAGCAAAGAAACAATTACTTTGAATAGCAATTACGTTAATAGTTTAGGAACTAGTCCTATCAGTCAAAGATTATGAAAATTTTTATGACTATAGTCAATATACGCTATCTTTCCTCTTTTGTGTAAAAACGTATATTTCTTTGGTGATCTTGTTGTCTTCATTGTTTTATTTTTCTCGGTATTCTAGGTCTTGTTATCGGAGTTCATAACAGCGCTATTAAACTGCGAGTTATCGATTTCATTATCAAGCCATTGGAGATTACATGTTGATTTTCTTACAAGTTTATCGTCTCTACCTAACTGCCTATCTTCTGATCAAATATACTACAAATTCGTTCCGGTCCTTTTCCGGCTGCTGTCTTCAAGTGTAAGTTTGCGTAATTTTGTTTTAGCTTTACTTATTATATAGTAAAGTCCTCTTCTGTAATAGTTGTCAATGTTTAGTTTGCTTTTATCTTATAAATTTCTATTACATTATAGAGGCAATTTTTAAGCAACTAAAATTCTCAAACAACCAGGTAATTAAAGAAAGCCTTTAATATCCGTTATTTTCATAATTTAGGGGATTTAGAAACTCTGCTTCTCAAAGATCTTGAGCAGTTTTGAAATTAGTTTAGGCACAGAGGAAGAAGGGGCCTAACATGTAGAATAATATTCAGATGATTGGGGTAACCACTTTTGTTATATCAAAAAAGGCCCCCAACCACTGGGATTTTGGTATTGGCTATAGGGAGTTGCATTAGGCCTACGGAGGAACGTTACACTGGTTGCATGGTAGAAAATGCCCTGCAAAGATTGATGATTGCACAATTACAGCCATTTGTTGACTGATGTTTTTAAATCAACAGTTCATAACAACTGACTACTGTTCAATCATAGCCACCCAGTGAAGGGATTTATGTCATATGCCATCTATCCAAAGTTGCACAGGTCAAATCGTAGCTTAGGCTATCGTTCATAATGCGATCGTTAATGAGCTTCACAAGATCACTAATCGATATTATCATTTCTTCCCAGACTATTTCACCTTTAGCTCGTAGTACTAGACTGACCTAGACTCATTGTTTGAACTGAGTACAAAATCTTTATCTCTTTGACCCGCTTCTCGCTCTGCATGCATCGTGAACTCTAGAATGTTGGTAAGCTCTTATCTAAGTAGTTTGTATGTATGAATTTTTATTTGAGCAGAGCTCGCATTATGATAGAAGTGGGGTTGATTGTTTGATTGATTATCTATTCGATTTCAGCGTGTCATCCCCGTGAAAAGGGCTGCAGGTCGAACATTGTGCACTTTTATAAAAAACAACAAAAGAACAGAACAGAGGCAGGAACTGTGCAAGAGAATTATACAGGGTATCGCATGACTATTGAATATTTGTTGTGTATCATCTTACTTTGCTTCTGATCACATCTATATAAACAGCCTTGCGCTCCTCCATGCAACCATGGCACAGTTAGCATGCAACAGAACTCCGCTTGTAGCCACAGTGATGCAAATTTCAATGGTTTTGGGATTTAGTATGACAAAATGCCCACCAGTACGGCAGGAATATATGATATATGTAGGGATTTCCTGTCTGGGGAATACGTGAATGGTGGGATTTGGAAATGGTTTACATCGAATAAGTTCAAGCCCTTTTCTCACTTTTTCGGTATAAGTTGAAGTGCTGTCCATCGAGTGCTGTTCCAACCTACCAATTTTTGTTATCCAGTCCGGGAAGTGGATGCTGCAAACCTACCTGTGCTCACTCCCAGTCTAGGCAAGCAGGCAGAGTGTTTTCCTCTTATTTGTATTTTTTTGTTGTGAAATGCAACATATTTTTGTCTTCTCTGTTTAGTTCTCATTCGTGTGTAGTGATGACGCAGTTATCACTCTCCCTTCTTCACAATCAAGTTTTTACCGGGTTCGAATCGTACTCAAATGCACTAAGTTAGCCCTTTTGCAGGCACGGCGCTGCCGAATAAAATTGAGGCGGCAAACAGTAGATTGCTTGATAAGGGCTAGAAAAATCATTGGCTTGCAAAATGTGGGGAGCTTAAGTTCCCCCAGCCCCCCCCCCCACTGACGTCGTGCCTGTTTCAGGCCATCATTTACCCATACAATGGCCTGGGAGTCCCGCTCGGGTCATTGGTTTACTTGCGCTTTCACTCTTAGTACTTTGTTGATTTTTTCTACTTGTTTTCTAAGCAGAACTCCGGTTTAATATCCATTATGATATCAATTTTATTTTTCCATTTTCAGAACTTTGCCATGGAAGAAATTACAAATCTAGATTAGAATTTTTGGATATTTGCCAGAATATAATGGAGTTCTTTTCGAAATCCTTTTTCAAAGAGCATTTCTTCGACGAAGTCCTCGTCTTAGGAAAGGTAGTCATTATCTTCTGTTTTTCCAAATCTTTCATCAGTTCCAGATTTAGAGAAATTATTGTAATCATGGCAATAAGTTTATTAAGATTGTTCAAATCTTACCGCTGGTTTGTAGAGATTGGTGTAATCTTAGCTATATGTTTGTTAAGACTGTTGAAGTCTTGCCGCTGCAGCGCGCTGGTTTGTAGAGATAATTCAAGCTTTTCCTTTCGATTGTAAAACATACTTGAATATATTTTTTAGATTTGTTGTGACAATCAATTTTTTGTAAATCTATTATTTGGATATTTTGTTCGTAGGATCCGGTGGTAAATGTCCGTTTAAAAGTATGTAGCTTGTATCCATCCTTAAAATCTCAACTTCGTCTCCCTGGTGATAGGCTGTTATTACAAACGTTAGAACAGAATGCAAGGGAGTTAATGGCGCTGGAAACAGACAGAGATGTTTCAAATACTATACGAAAGGTATGTAGAGTCTAACAGTTCAGATCCTCTCTTATCTGCACCTTTTTTAGTATTACTGTGAGAATCTTCCATTATTTGTGTTTCAAGAAGATGTGGAATGTACCTCTAGACAGATCTTAAACATCTTCAGGGTCCTTTTTACCTATGCCTAAGTATTCGTATGTAATAACAAGAACCAACACTGGAGCATTATCAAGTTCGATATGAAGTGCACTGGACCAGTGTGTAGTCCCTATTTGTTGTATATATATTAAGACATATGAACAAACTGAAGTTAAGTTTTGTTGTTGTTCTAGGCTTTTGTTGAAATGGATAGGATACAATTGTCACGTGATTCAGTGGTGGGTATTCTCTATGGCACTAGCTACAGTGCATTCAATACAATTGATCTCGTAATGCATGTCATACCGAAATTCTGCGTAGAAAACATACAGAAAAAAAACAAGTAATTGTTTAAAGGGAAAGTATACTGTATTGAACCATGGCATGGTTTGATTCCCACGGCACTTATGGGTACGCATTTAGTGCATGCCCAGATTCTATTATTATCAACGTGGATAGATGTCCTCTGTTCGTAAGTATCCATTCTTTGAGGCTTTTGGAAATACACATGCACACATTATTATTAGTACTATTATTAAATCGTATTTTAACAGGTTGGCTTTTTTCAGAAAATTTGCATTTCTGTCTATGAAGGACCAATATAACAATAGCAAGAAATCAGTTAGAATATACAGTTAAATCCAAATCTAAAAGTCCATAGAGAGTAGGAGACAAAACTAAAAAGTGAAATTAGCCAAGTTTCGTTTGAATCTGCAGATAGAGCGTTCTTTCCTCAATTCTACTGATAACGTGTTAAAGGCAAGTGCACCTTGTACAACAAATGACCTTCTTCCTGCTGCATTGTTCAATTTACATTATTTTACCGCAGCTATTTACAGACTTCACTTGTTGTCTACCACTTTCATATGCTATTGTTTATACAATTTCTTTTTAGAGCACAGAAGTAAACAGGGAAGAAGATATTCTCGATAAAAAGAAGGAAGAACAGGAGAAACAAATTATTGAAGTATGTTTAGTCTTTTTAGAAGTTGATTCTTTGTATCTGAATAATCCATTACTTATACCTGCCCTCTTGATTTCGCCTCTCAGGAAATCGCTTGGTCAAAGCTTCTATATGATGTTTAGTTGTATCTATAAATAGGCATTTACAGAGGTAGATTTTTTTGCAGAAGTTGTGCTTTTGCAAACTCTGTTATATGCAGGTTGTTTGACTGTCCTTCAAAGATGGTCTCCCCTTACGCTTTACAGCGTGTCCAATATATCTGTCCACCACCCTAAAAGCAACCAAACTATGAATTCAATTTTTACATTACTTGTAGGATGAGCGAAAGCATGAAAATATGGTAAGTAGGATGACAAGAAATCAAACGAACTCAGCAAATAACCATAAAAGAACGAGTGTTACAAGCTCCTCTTCAAGGGATTTACCCAAAAGAGGTCTGTTTCCTTTCATCTTTTTGCTTTGATTTTGTCATTGTTGTGCATTTCATGAGAGAAATTTTGCAGATCTAGGCTTACGCCCATATCTTAGTAATTTCATCACCAGATATTTATGGTCCTTTTCACTACTCCTAAGGAAATTCTTGAGCCATTGAATTCTTAAAGCGCAAGTTGGACTTATCAGATTCTCGTCATCTCTTTCAGTTGTTTCGAAAAATCTAGTTAAAATTAAAGAAGTCGATGGCAAGAGGACAACCAGTAAATCTGATACTAGCATAAACATGGGGACAAGCACTTCGGCGTGTATGTATTGATCACTAGTGTCATAGCTTTGCCATTGCATTCTTTAAATAGACTAAAGTAAGTGAACCCTTGTAGCAGATATTTCTTTGTGGTACAGAGCAGAAAACATACTCTGAAGAAAGGAGGCATAGCAGAAACATGGGACAAGCTTTTTCGGCCTACACTCTGCAGAATATACAGAGTCAAGTTACTGATCCAAAGTATGCGGATGTTTTGTACGCTGGTAGAAAATTTAAACTAGGAAGATTTTCAGTGTATTTGGCTATGGTTCCTTTTTCAAGTTAAGTTTGTTAAAAAGTAAGATTTAATGTTCCCATAAAAAATCTATCAAAGTTGTGACTAACTACGTAATTGTTGCTTCAACTGCGAGTTGTTACCCAAAAATGTAAGGTAGTTGCAATAAACGCCAAGCATACACGATAGCTCTGAATTCTTTGAGACAGCCTTTTTAGTGGTTCATGTTTTGAGGAGTTTTTTTATATCTTTTCCATCTTCATTTATACAAATAGTTCAATATCATTTTTTCTCAAAAATTTCATGCAATGCAATGCTCAGTGGATACAATCTCGTTTGCAGCTAAAGCATCAACGGTGCGTCGCTCTTCAAACCCTACCAATATCTCCAGAGCTGCAGGTTTCAACCCTAGTGAATCGAAGCAGAAGTCGACCGTACCACAATCAAAGACTTCAGTCACAAGTCTTAAAATCAACTCATCAAGAACTACTAAACCGTAAGTACACCTTAATGTATTTCTTATTTTTTGTTTCGAATTCCTCTATCTATGAGATTTTTTTCGATTCACTCACAGCAAATTTATCCACATATCAACAACATCAAAAACATAGCCAAATAAGTGTTCTCCTTCCGTAAGCAACAATTTTTATCCAATGGTTATTTTTGATAGTTTGTAGTTTAGTTGATGCTATGCCTACAATTGTTCTGAGAAAGTTAGATAGCCAATTCTTTCACTCGAACAAGTGAATGCATTTTATTTGTTTTCGTTGCTGGCAAAGTTAAGATTTCATGCGACCAGTCCTTGTTTCATTCACACAGTCGTGAGATAATCGTGAGCTGATTCCAAAGTTAGCCAGAGCCGTGAGCTATATTACATACACGAACGGATGACACTAGGTTGTTTCTTTGAATTTTTGTGCTGTGACATCTCTTCTGTCGTATTTCAAAATTAGCCTCGAAACTCATGGCAGTCACTGTAAACAGTGGTTTGTCCCATATATCACCCTAATGTTTGGGCAGTACCTGTATGCTTGAAAATATTCATCCTGATCCACTAGCTCTGTCGAATATGAAGACCGGTTGCATTTCTAGTGGCCTTCTAACTAGTGTTGTGATCAATTATAAGCGATCGATCGTTAAGTTTTCTTTTATTCGCGCGGCAGATGAACACTGTAATACCTTAAACTACTTATATGATTGTTAGAAGTAAGTGAAATATGAATTTGTCGAGTGGCTACACATTCGATTTTAGCTTCCTTGGATTTGCTTATGGAAATCATCTTTTAGGTCTACTGTTGATTCGCGTATGACATCATCAAGAAAAGCTGTTTCTTTGCCTGGCTTCAAAAAGAGCTAGCTATTTTCTGCTGGACTCTGTATGCTACATTCAATGAAAATAGTTTGATTTGACAACTTTCTTTCCACGATTTATTCACCGGGGCTGTTAATATTTTACTCTAAATTATTTTAAATGTTGATAGTCTTGAATTACTCTCCACATCATAGATTCTTTCATTTATGTGTTTTGGTGGCAACACTCTTTAACAAGCAGAATTTCTTCTTTGAAGTAATTTGGTACCCTTTTTGACTTGAGTAAGTTTGTGTGTGAAATTAACTGCAAGTGCACGAGGGAGAGTGATGTCTAGAGCTTGCACTGCGTTTAAACTACTAGGTATGTGGTTCAAATTATCTTCACGTTGTACTCTATTAGTAGGAGCACACGCCATAAGAACATTGAGGCTCGATTTGCCAGCAAATAAGAACACTCCTAGAACACGGTTAGCCTCAGATGAGAATTTTTACATGCACTCAACTGCCCACATTTTTGGCAGACAAATTTTAGTGAGGTAGATAATAAACATCACCACTTGTTGATTTATCTTCAATAGTAGCCCCATCCCCCACCCCTGCCCCCACCCCCCGGCTGACTGTCTGAGAAGCTGTATATTGCATGTAATTTCTGAGATATTTGCAAAAGACCACTAAAAAGACAAGAACATTTGTAGCAACATTTGAGCCGAATATTGTCAGGGAATCGAAGACACTGAGTCTCAACGAAGACTATCTGGTTCTTTTCAAAAGGAAGTTTGTATGGCATAAACATTAGGCGTAATATCAGATTCCATAATATTGGAACAGCCATCTTCTGCAATTTCGTTTTCCTATTCATTCTCGTTTTGAATCCACTTTGGTCTTGCCATCAGGAAGAAACTTGAGTAAGGCACTTTATGATTTTAGCATGTGCTACTGTAAATCCACAAATTGGCCCCCCCCTCAGAAACCCCTGAAACCTGAGAAACCCCCTATTTTATAGCAGCACATTGTTAATTAAGTCCTCCTTGATTATGCCCCCGGCACAGAAAATAACGAAAACATTATTATATACTAAGTTTGTATTTGGATTAGTCTTTTAATATTGTGACGACAAGGAGAATTGACAGTGAGTTTTTATGTGACCAGTTTCAGATCGTTTTAGAAGTCCCCTCTTATAGGCTCTGTAAGCCCCCCGGAACAGATCCCTGCCCGAAAACATAAAAAGAAATTGCGCCCAGAGGCTAGATTTGAGGATTTACGGCAAGCATTTGAACCCTGGTGGATGAACAGCAACTATCTTTACATTCTACAAGCTGTGTATATATTATTTAGGGTAACGGAACCTATATCAATTTGTTTGATATTTGCAACGAACTTTGATAGGTTAGAACGTGATATCTATTTGTACATGTGTATTTAGCGCACAAGAGAGTGATGTTTTAATTAGTAAATAACGATCTGTTATTATTCCATAATTGAGAGAGCATGAAACTATTTATTTGTGAGATATGATGGATAATGCTAATTGATACAATTATCAGCTTTACTTGTCATTGTTCTCACCAGACTTTTCCTAGACAGATCCATTACAAGATTGATACAGTGCCTGTCAAAAGTCTTAGAGCACTTCCTATGATTCATGCCACACCTACAGTACCCCCATTTTCCCAAGGCTATAGCCTTACTTTTTGGCCAAAATTGGCTCATTTTCATCACTTTTCAATCTCCAATCAAGATCAATCATAGTCAATTTGGGTCATTTTTGGCCAAAATACCAAGGCTATAGCCTTACTTTTTGGCCAAAATTGGCTCATTTTCATCACTTTTCAATCTCCAATCAAAATCAATCATAGTCAATTTGGGTCATTTTTTGGCCAAAATACCAAGACTATAGCCTTACTTTTTGGCCAAAATTGGCTCATTTTCATCACTTTTCAATCTCCAATCAAAATCAATCATAGTCAATTTGGGTCAAGTTTGGCCAAAATACCAAGGCTATAGCCTTACTTTTTGGCCAAAATTGGCTCATTTTCATCACTTTTCAATCTCCAATCAAAATCAATCATAGTCAATTTGGGTCAATTTTGGCCAAAATACCAAGGCTATAGCCTTACTTTTTGGCCAAAATTGGCTCATTTTCATCACTTTTCAATCTCCAATCAAAATCAATCATAGTCAATTTGGGTCAATTTTGGCCAAAATACCAAGGCTATAGCCTTACTTTTTGGCCAAAGTTGGCTCATTTTCATCACTTTTCAATCTCCAATCAAAATCAATCATAGTCAATTTGGGTCAATTTTGGCCAAAATACCAAGGCTATAGCCTTACTGTTTGGCCAAAATTGGCTCATTTTCATCACTTTTCAATCTCCAATCAAAATCAATCATAGTCAATTTGGGTCATTTTTGGCCAAAATACCAAGGCTATAGCCTTACTTTTTGGCCAAAATTGGCTCATTTTCATCACTTTTCAATCTCCAATCAAAATCAATCATAGTCAATTTCGGTCAATTTTGGCCAAAATACCAAGGCTATAGCCTTACTTTTTGGCCAAAATTGGCTCATTTTCATCACTTTTCAATCTCCAATCAAAATCAATCATAGTCAATTTGGGTCATTTTTGGCCAAACTACCAAGGCTATAGCCTTACTTTTTGGCCAAAATTGGCTCATTTTCATCACTTTTCAATCTCCAATCAAAATCAATCATAGTCAATTTGGGTCAATATTGGCCAAACTACCAAGGCTATAGCCTTACTTTTTGGCCAAAATTGGCTCATTTTCATCACTTTTCAATCTCCAATCAAAATCAATCATAGTCAATTTGGGTCACTTTTGGCCAAAATACCAAGGCTATAGCCTTACTTTTTGGCCAAAATTGGCTCATTTTCATCACTTTTCAATCTCCAATCAAAATCAATCATAGTCAATTTGGGTCATGTTTGGCCAAAATACCAAGGCTATAGCCTTACTTTTTGGCCAAAATTGGCTCATTTTCATCACTTTTCAATCTCCAATCAAAATCAATCATAGTCAATTTGGGTCAATTTTGGCCAGAATACCAAGGCTATAGCCTTACTGTTTGGCCAAAATTGGCTCATTTTCATCACTTTTCAATCTCCAATCAAAATCAATCATAGTCAATTTCGGTCAATTTTGGCCAACATACCAAGGCTATAGCCTTACTGTTTGGCCAAAATTGGCTCATTTTCATCACTTTTCAATCTCCAATCAAAATCAATCATAGTCAATTTCGGTCAATTTTGGCCAAAATACCACGGCTATAGCCTTACTTTTTGGCCAAAATTGGCTCATTTTCATCACTTTTCAATCTCCAATCAAAATCAATCATAGTCAATTTGGGTCACTTTTGGCCAAAATACCAAGGCTATAGCCTTACTTTTTGGCCAAAATTGGCTCATTTTCATCACTTTTCAATCTCCAATCAAAATCAATCATAGTCAATTTGGGTCAATTTTGGCCAAAATACCAAGGCTATAGCCTTACTTTTTGGCCAAAATTGGCTCATTTTCATCACTTTTCAATCTCCAATCAAAATCAATCATAGTCAATTTGGGTCAATTTTGGCCAAACTACCAAGGCTATAGCCTTACTGTTTGGCCAAACTTGGCTCATTTTCATCACTTTTCAATCTCCAATCAAAATCAATCATAGTCAATTTGGGTCACTTTTGGCCAAAATACCAAGGCTATAGCCTTACTTTTTGGCCAAAATTGGCTCATTTTCATCACTTTTCAATCTCCAATCAAAATCAATCATAGTCAATTTGGGTCAATTTTGGCCAAAATACCAAGGCTATAGCCTTACTTTTTGGCCAAAATTGGCTCATTTTCATCACTTTTCAATCTCCAATCAAAATCAATCATAGTCAATTTGGGTCATTTCTGGCCAAACTACCAAGGCTATAGCCTTACTTTTTGGCCAAAATTGGCTCATTTTCATCACTTTTCAATCTCCAATCAAAATCAATCATAGTCAATTTGGGTCAATTTTGGCCAAAATACCAAGGCTATAGCCTTACTTTTTGGCCAAAATTGGCTCATTTTCATCACTTTTCAATCTCCAATCAAAATCAATCATAGTCAATTTGGGTCAATTTTGGCCAGAATACCAAGGCTATAGCCTTACTGTTTGGCCAAAATTGGCTCATTTTCATCACTTTTCAATCTCCAATCAAACTCAATCATAGTCAATTTGGGTCATTTCTGGCCAAACTACCAAGGCTATAGCCTTACTTTTTGGCCAAAATTGGCTCATTTTCATCACTTTTCAATCTCCAATCAAAATCAATCATAGTCAATTTGGGTCACTTTTGGCCAAAATACCAAGGCTATAGCCTTACTTTTTGGCCAAAATTGGCTCATTTTCATCACTTTTCAATCTCCAATCAAAATCAATCATAGTCAATTTGGGTCATGTTTGGCCAAAATACCAAGGCTATAGCCTTACTTTTTGGCCAAAATTGGCTCATTTTCATCACTTTTCAATCTCCAATCAAAATCAATCATAGTCAATTTGGGTCAATTTTGGCCAGAATACCAAGGCTATAGCCTTACTTTTTGGCCAAAATTGGCTCATTTTCATCACTTTTCAATCTCCAATCAAAATCAATCATAGTCAATTTGGGTCACTTTTGGCCAAAATACCAAGGCTATAGCCTTACTTTTTGGCCAAAATTGGCTCATTTTCATCACTTTTCAATCTCCAATCAAAATCAATCATAGTCAATTTGGGTCATGTTTGGCCAAAATACCAAGGCTATAGCCTTACTTTTTGGCCAAAATTGGCTCATTTTCATCACTTTTCAATCTCCAATCAAAATCAATCATAGTCAATTTGGGTCAATTTTGGCCAAAATACCAAGGCTATAGCCTTACTTTTTGGCCAAAATTGGCTCATTTTCATCACTTTTCAATCTCCAATCAAAATCAATCATAGTCAATTTGGGTCAATTTTGGCCAAAATACCAAGGCTATAGCCTTACTTTTTGGCCAAAATTGGCTCATTTTCATCACTTTTCAATCTCCAATCAAAATCAATCATAGTCAATTTCGGTCAATTTTGGCCAACATACCAAGGCTATAGCCTTACTGTTTGGCCAAAATTGGCTCATTTTCATCACTTTTCAATCTCCAATCAAAATCAATCATAGTCAATTTGGGTCATTTTTGGCCAAAATACCAAGGCTATAGCCTTACTTTTTGGCCAAAATTGGCTCATTTTCATCACTTTTCAATCTCCAATCAAAATCAATCATAGTCAATTTGGGTCAATTTTGGCCAAAATACCAAGGCTATAGCCTTACTGTTTGGCCAAAATTGGCTCATTTTCATCACTTTTCAATCTCCAATCAAAATCAATCATAGTCAATTTCGGTCAAGTTTGGCCAACATAAAAAGGCTATAGTCTTACTTTTTGGCCAAAATTGGCTCATTTTCATCACTTTTCAATCTCCAATCAAAATCAATCATAGTCAATTTGGGTCAATTTTGGCCAAAATACCAAGGCTATAGCCTTACTGTTTGGCCAAAATTGGCTCATTTTCATCACTTTTCAATCTCCAATCAAAATCAATCATAGTCAATTTGGGTCATTTTTGGCCAAACTACCAAGGCTATAGCCTTACTTTTTGGCCAAAATTGGCTCATTTTCATCACTTTTCAATCTCCAATCAAAATCAATCATAGTCAATTTGGGTCAAGTTTGGCCAAAATACCAAGGCTATAGCCTTACTTTTTGGCCAAAAGTGGCTCATTTTCATCACTTTTCAATCTCCAATCAAAATCAATCATAGTCAATTTGGGTCATTTTTGGCCAGAATACCAAGGTTATAGTCTTACTTTTTGGCCAAAATTGGCTCATTTTCATCACTTTTCAATCTCCAATCAAAATCAATCATAGTCAATTTGGGTCATTTTTTGCCAAAATACCAAGGCTATAGCCTTACTTTTTGGCCAAACTTGGCTCATTTTCATCACTTTTCAATCTCCAATCAAAATCAATCATAGTCAATTTGGGTCATTTCTGGCCAAACTACCAAGGCTATAGCCTTACTTTTTGGCCAAAATTGGCTCATTTTCATCACTTTCAATCTCCAATCAAAATCAATCATAGTCAATTTGGGTCATTTTTGGCCAGAATACCACGGTTATAGCCTTACTTTTTGGCCAAAATTGGCTCATTTTCATCACTTTTCAATCTCCAATCAAAATCAATCATAGTCAATTTCGGTCAAGTTTGGCCAACATAAAAAGGCTATAGTCTTACTTTTTGGCCAAAATTGGCTCATTTTCATCACTTTTCAATCTCCAATCAAAATCAATCATAGTCAATTTCGGTCAATTTTGGCCAAAATACCAAGGCTATAGCCTTACTGTTTGGCCAAAATTGGCTCATTTTCATCACTTTTCAATCTCCAATCAAAATCAATCATAGTCAATTTGGGTCATTTTTGGCCAAACTACCAAGGCTATAGCCTTACTTTTTGGCCAAAATTGGCTCATTTTCATCACTTTTCAATCTCCAATCAAAATCAATCATAGTCAATTTTTGTCAAGTTTGGCCAAAATACCAAGGCTATAGCCTTACTTTTTGGCCAAAATTGGCTCATTTTCATCACTTTTCAATCTCCAATCAAAATCAATCATAGTCAATTTGGGTCATTTTTGGCCAGAATACCAAGGTTATAGTCTTACTTTTTGGCCAAAATTGGCTCATTTTCATCACTTTTCAATCTCCAATCAAAATCAATCATAGTCAATTTGGGTCATTTTTTACCAAAATACCAAGGCTATAGCCTTACTTTTTGGCCAAACTTGGCTCATTTTCATCACTTTTCAATCTCCAATCAAAATCAATCATAGTCAATTTGGGTCATTTCTGGCCAAACTACCAAGGCTATAGCCTTACTTTTTGGCCAAAATTGGCTCATTTTCATCACTTTCAATCTCCAATCAAAATCAATCATAGTCAATTTGGGTCATTTTTGGCCAGAATACCACGGTTATAGCCTTACTTTTTGGCCAAAATTGGCTCATTTTCATCACTTTTCAATCTCCAATCAAAATCAATCATAGTCAATTTGGGTCATTTTTGGCCAAAATACCAAGGCTATAGCCTTACTTTTTGGCCAAAATTGGCTCATTTTCATCACTTTTCAATCTCCAATCAAAATCAATCATAGTCAATTTAGGTCAATTTTGGCCAACATACCAAGGCTATAGCCTTACTTTTTGGCCAAAATTGGCTCATTTTCATCACTTTTCAATCTCCAATCAAAATCAATCATAGTCAATTTCGGTCAATTTTGGCCAAAATACCAAGGCTATAGCCTTACTTTTTGGCCAAAATTGGCTCATTTTCATCACTTTTCAATCTCCAATCAAAATCAATCATAGTCGATGTGGGTCACTTTTGGCCAAAATACCAAGGCTATAGCCTTACGTTTTGGCCAAAATTGGCTCATTTTCATCACTTTTCAATCTCCAATCAAAATCAATCATAGTCAATTTGGGTCATTTTTTGGCCAAAATACCAAGGCTATAGCCTTACTTTTTGGCCAAAATTGGCTCATTTTCATCACTTTTCAATCTCCAATCAAAATCAATCATAGTCAATTTGGGTCACTTTTGGCCAAAATACCAAGGCTATAGCCTTACTTTTTGGCCAAAATTGGCTCATTTTCATCACTTTTCAATCTCCAATCAAAATCAATCATAGTCAATTTGGGTCATTTTTGGCCAGAATGCCAAGGCTATAGCCTTACTTTTTGGCCAAAATTGGCTCATTTTCATCACTTTTCAATCTCCAATCAAAATCAATCATAGTCAATTTGGGTCATTTTTTACCAAAATACCAAGGCTATAGCCTTACTTTTTGGCCAAAATTGGCTCATTTTCATCACTTTTCAATCTCCAATCAAAATCAATCATAGTCAATTTCGGTCAATTTTGGCCAACATACCAAGGCTATAGCCTTACTTTTTGGCCAAAATTGGCTCATTTTCATCACTTTTCAATCTCCAATCAAAATCAATCATAGTCAATTTCGGTCAATTTTGGCCAAAATACCAAGGCTATAGCCTTACTTTTTGGCCAAAATTGGCTCATTTTCATCACTTTTCAATCTCCAATCAAAATCAATCATAGTCAATTTGGGTCATTTTTGGCCAAAATACCAAGGCTATAGCCTTACTTTTTGGCCAAAATTGGCTCATTTTCATCACTTTTCAATCTCCAATCAAAATCAATCATAGTCAATTTGGGTCAATTTTGGCCAAAATACCAAGGCTATAGCCTTACTTTTTGGCCAAAATTGGCTCATTTTCATCACTTTTCAATCTCCAATCAAAATCAATCATAGTCAATTTGGGTCATTTCTGGCCAAACTACCAAGGCTATAGCCTTACTTTTTGGCCAAAATTGGCTCATTTTCATCACTTTTCAATCTCCAATCAAAATCAATCATAGTCAATTTGGGTCAATTTTGGCCAAAATACCAAGGCTATAGCCTTACTTTTTGGCCAAAATTGGCTCATTTTCATCACTTTTCAATCTCCAATCAAAATCAATCATGGTCAATTTGGGTCATTTCTGGCCAAACTACCAAGGCTATAGCCTTACTTTTTGGCCAAAATTGGCTCATTTTCATCACTTTTCAATCTCCAATCAAAATCAATCATAGTCAATTTGGGTCAATTTTGGCCAAAATACCAAGGCTATAGCCTTACTTTTTGGCCAAAATTGGCTCATTTTCATCACTTTTCAATCTCCAATCAAAATCAATCATAGTCAATTTGGGTCAATTTTGGCCAAAATACCAAGGCTATAGCCTTACTTTTTGGCCAAAATTGGCTCATTTTCATCACTTTTCAATCTCCAATCAAAATCAATCATAGTCAATTTGGGTCACTTTTGGCCAAAATACCAAGGCTATAGCCTTACTTTTTGGCCAAAATTGGCTCATTTTCATCACTTTTCAATCTCCAATCAAAATCAATCATAGTCAATTTGGGTCATTTTTGGCCAGAATGCCAAGGCTATAGCCTTACTTTTTGGCCAAAACTGGCTCATTTTCATCACTTTTCAATCTCCAATCAAAATCAATCATAGTCAATTTGGGTCATTTTTTACCAAAATACCAAGGCTATAGCCTTACTTTTTGGCCAAAATTGGCTCATTTTCATCACTTTTCAATCTCCAATCAAAATCAATCATAGTCAATTTCGGTCAATTTTGGCCAACATACCAAGGCTATAGCCTTACTTTTTGGCCAAAATTGGCTCATTTTCATCACTTTTCAATCTCCAATCAAAATCAATCATAGTCAATTTCGGTCAATTTTGGCCAAAATACCAAGGCTATAGCCTTACTTTTTGGCCAAAATTGGCTCATTTTCATCACTTTTCAATCTCCAATCAAAATCAATCATAGTCAATTTGGGTCATTTTTGGCCAAAATACCAAGGCTATAGCCTTACTTTTTGGCCAAAATTGGCTCATTTTCATCACTTTTCAATCTCCAATCAAAATCAATCATAGTCAATTTGGGTCATTTTTGGCCAAAATACCAAGGCTATAGCCTTACTTTTTGGCCAAAATTGGCTCATTTTCATCACTTTTCAATCTCCAATCAAAATCAATCATAGTCAATTTCGGTCAATTTTGGCCAACATACCAAGGCTATAGCCTTACTTTTTGGCCAAAATTGGCTCATTTTCATCACTTTTCAATCTCCAATCAAAATCAATCATAGTCAATTTCGGTCAATTTTGGCCAAAATACCAAGGCTATAGCCTTACTTTTTGGCCAAAATTGGCTCATTTTCATCACTTTTCAATCTCCAATCAAAATCAATCATAGTCAATTTGGGTCATTTTTGGCCAAAATACCAAGGCTATAGCCTTACTTTTTGGCCAAAATTGGCTCATTTTCATCACTTTTCAATCTCCAATCAAAATCAATCATAGTCAATTTGGGTCAATTTTGGCCAAAATACCAAGGCTATAGCCTTACTTTTTGGCCAAAATTGGCTCATTTTCATCACTTTTCAATCTCCAATCAAAATCAATCATAGTCAATTTGGGTCATTTCTGGCCAAACTACCAAGGCTATAGCCTTACTTTTTGGCCAAAATTGGCTCATTTTCATCACTTTTCAATCTCCAATCAAAATCAATCATAGTCAATTTGGGTCAATTTTGGCCAAAATACCAAGGCTATAGCCTTACTTTTTGGCCAAAATTGGCTCATTTTCATCACTTTTCAATCTCCAATCAAAATCAATCATAGTCAATTTGGGTCAATTTTGGCCAAAATACCAAGGCTATAGCCTTACTTTTTGGCCAAAATTGGCTCATTTTCATCACTTTTCAATCTCCAATCAAAATCAATCATAGTCAATTTGGGTCACTTTTGGCCAAAATACCAAGGCTATAGCCTTACTTTTTGGCCAAAATTGGCTCATTTTCATCACTTTTCAATCTCCAATCAAAATCAATCATAGTCAATTTGGGTCATTTTTGGCCAGAATGCCAAGGCTATAGCCTTACTTTTTGGCCAAAATTGGCTCATTTTCATCACTTTTCAATCTCCAATCAAAATCAATCATAGTCAATTTGGGTCATTTTTTACCAAAATACCAAGGCTATAGCCTTACTTTTTGGCCAAAATTGGCTCATTTTCATCACTTTTCAATCTCCAATCAAAATCAATCATAGTCAATTTCGGTCAATTTTGGCCAACATACCAAGGCTATAGCCTTACTTTTTGGCCAAAATTGGCTCATTTTCATCACTTTTCAATCTCCAATCAAAATCAATCATAGTCAATTTGGGTCATTTTTGGCCAAAATACCAAGGCTATAGCCTTACTTTTTGGCCAAAATTGGCTCATTTTCATCACTTTTCAATCTCCAATCAAAATCAATCATAGTCAATTTGGGTCATTTTTGGCCAAAATACCAAGGCTATAGCCTTACTTTTTGGCCAAAATTGGCTCATTTTCATCACTTTTCAATCTCCAATCAAAATCAATCATAGTCAATTTCGGTCAATTTTGGCCAAAATACCAAGGCTATAGCCTTACTTTTTGGCCAAAATTGGCTCATTTTCATCACTTTTCAATCTCCAATCAAAATCAATCATAGTCAATTTGGGTCATTTCTGGCCAAACTACCAAGGCTATAGCCTTACTTTTTGGCCAAAATTGGCTCATTTTCATCACTTTTCAATCTCCAATCAAAATCAATCATAGTCAATTTGGGTCAATTTTGGCCAAAATACCAAGGCTATAGCCTTACTTTTTGGCCAAAATTGGCTCATTTTCATCACTTTTCAATCTCCAATCAAAATCAATCATAGTCAATTTGGGTCAATTTTGGCCAAAATACCAAGGCTATAGCCTTACTTTTTGGCCAAAATTGGCTCATTTTCATCACTTTTCAATCTCCAATCAAAATCAATCATAGTCAATTTGGGTCACTTTTGGCCAAAATACCAAGGCTATAGCCTTACTTTTTGGCCAAAATTGGCTCATTTTCATCACTTTTCAATCTCCAATCAAAATCAATCATAGTCAATTTGGGTCATTTCTGGCCAAACTACCAAGGCTATAGCCTTACTTTTTGGCCAAAATTGGCTCATTTTCATCACTTTTCAATCTCCAATCAAAATCAATCATAGTCAATTTGGGTCAATTTTGGCCAAAATACCAAGGCTATAGCCTTACTTTTTGGCCAAAATTGGCTCATTTTCATCACTTTTCAATCTCCAATCAAAATCAATCATAGTCAATTTCGGTCAATTTTGGCCAACATACCAAGGCTATAGCCTTACTTTTTGGCCAAAATTGGCTCATTTTCATCACTTTTCAATCTCCAATCAAAATCAATCATAGTCAATTTGGGTCAATTTTGGCCAACATACCAAGGCTATAGCCTTACTTTTTGGCCAAAATTGGCTCATTTTCATCACTTTTCAATCTCCAATCAAAATCAATCATAGTCAATTTGGGTCATTTCTGGCCAAACTACCAAGGCTATAGCCTTACTTTTTGGCCAAAATTGGCTCATTTTCATCACTTTTCAATCTCCAATCAAAATCAATCATAGTCAATTTGGGTCAATTTTGGCCAAAATACCAAGGCTATAGCCTTACTTTTTGGCCAAAATTGGCTCATTTTCATCACTTTTCAATCTCCAATCAAAATCAATCATAGTCAATTTGGGTCAATTTTGGCCAAAATACCAAGGCTATAGCCTTACTTTTTGGCCAAAATTGGCTCATTTTCATCACTTTTCAATCTCCAATCAAAATCAATCATAGTCAATTTGGGTCACTTTTGGCCAAAATACCAAGGCTATAGCCTTACTTTTTGGCCAAAATTGGCTCATTTTCATCACTTTTCAATCTCCAATCAAAATCAATCATAGTCAATTTGGGTCATTTTTGGCCAGAATGCCAAGGTTATAGCCTTACTTTTTGGCCAAAATTGGCTCATTTTCATCACTTTTCAATCTCCAATCAAAATCAATCATAGTCAATTTGGGTCATTTTTTACCAAATACCAAGGCTATAGCCTTACTTTTTGGCCAAAATTGGCTCATTTTCATCACTTTTCAATCTCCAATCAAAATCAATCATAGTCAATTTCGGTCAATTTTGGCCAACATACCAAGGCTATAGCCTTACTTTTTGGCCAAAATTGGCTCATTTTCATCACTTTTCAATCTCCAATCAAAATCAATCATAGTCAATTTCGGTCAATTTTGGCCAAAATACCAAGGCTATAGCCTTACTTTTTGGCCAAAATTGGCTCATTTTCATCACTTTTCAATCTCCAATCAAAATCAATCATAGTCAATTTGGGTCATTTTTGGCCAAAATACCAAGGCTATAGCCTTACTTTTTGGCCAAAATTGGCTCATTTTCATCACTTTTCAATCTCCAATCAAAATCAATCATAGTCAATTTGCGTCAATTTTGGCCAAAATACCAAGGCTATAGCCTTACTTTTTGGCCAAAATTGGCTCATTTTCATCACTTTTCAATCTCCAATCAAAATCAATCATAGTCAATTTGGGTCATTTCTGGCCAAACTACCAAGGCTATAGCCTTACTTTTTGGCCAAAATTGGCTCATTTTCATCACTTTTCAATCTCCAATCAAAATCAATCATAGTCAATTTGGGTCAATTTTGGCCAAAATACCAAGGCTATAGCCTTACTTTTTGGCCAAAATTGGCTCATTTTCATCACTTTTCAATCTCCAATCAAAATCAATCATAGTCAATTTGGGTCAATTTTGGCCAAAATACCAAGGCTATAGCCTTACTTTTTGGCCAAAATTGGCTCATTTTCATCACTTTTCAATCTCCAATCAAAATCAATCATAGTCAATTTGGGTCACTTTTGGCCAAAATACCAAGGCTATAGCCTTACTTTTTGGCCAAAATTGGCTCATTTTCATCACTTTTCAATCTCCAATCAACATCAATCATAGTCAATTTGGGTCATTTTTGGCCAGAATGCCAAGGTTATAGTCTTACTTTTTGGCCAAAATTGGCTCATTTTCATCACTTTTCAATCTCCAATCAAAATCAATCATAGTCAATTTGGGTCATTTTTTACCAAAATACCAAGGCTATAGCCTTACTTTTTGGCCAAAATTGGCTCATTTTCATCACTTTTCAATCTCCAATCAAAATCAATCATAGTCAATTTGGGTCATTTCTGGCCAAACTACCAAGGCTATAGCCTTACTTTTTGGCCAAAATTGGCTCATTTTCATCACTTTCAATCTCCAATCAAAATCAATCATAGTCAATTTGGGTCATTTTTGGCCAGAATACCAAGGTTATAGCCTTACTTTTTGGCCAAAATTGGCTCATTTTCATCACTTTTCAATCTCCAATCAAAATCAATCATAGTCAATTTGGGTCATTTTTGGCCAAACTACCAAGGCTATAGCCTTACTTTTTGGCCAAATTTGGCTCATTTTCATCACTTTTCAATCTCCAATCAAAATCAATCATAGTCAATTTGGGTCAATTTTGGCCAACATACCAAGGCTATAGCCTTACTTTTTGGCCAAAATTGGCTCATTTTCATCACTTTCAATCTCCAATCAAAATCAATCATAGTCAATTTGGGTCATTTTTGGCCAGAATACCAAGGTTATAGCCTTACTTTTTGGCCAAAATTGGCTCATTTTCATCACTTTTCAATCTCCAATCAAAATCAATCATAGTCAATTTGGGTCATTTTTGGCCAAAATACCAAGGCTATAGCCTTACTTTTTGGCCAAAATTGGCTCATTTTCATCACTTTTCAATCTCCAATCAAAATCAATCATAGTCAATTTGGGTCAATTTTGGCCAACATACCAAGGCTATAGCCTTACTTTTTGGCCAAAATTGGCTCATTTTCATCACTTTTCAATCTCCAATCAAAATCAATCATAGTCAATTTCGGTCAATTTTGGCCAAAATACCAAGGCTATAGCCTTACTTTTTGGCCAAAATTGGCTCATTTTCATCACTTTTCAATCTCCAATCAAAATCAATCATAGTCAATTTGGGTCATTTTTGGCCAAAATACCAAGGCTATAGCCTTACTTTTTGGCCAAACTTGGCTCATTTTCATCACTTTTCAATCTCCAATCAAAATCAATCATAGTCAATTTGGGTCAATTTTGGCCAAAATACCAAGGCTATAGCCTTACTTTTTGGCCAAAATTGGCTCATTTTCATCACTTTTCAATCTCCAATCAAAATCAATCATAGTCAATTTGGGTCACTTTTGGCCAAAATACCAAGGCTATAGCCTTACTTTTTGGCCAACATTGGCTCATTTTCATCACTTTTCAATCTCCAATCAAAATCAATCATAGTCAATTTGGGTCATTTTTGGCCAGAATGCCAAGGCTATAGCCTTACTTTTTGGCCAAAATTGGCTCATTTTCATCACTTTTCAATCTCCAATCAAAATCAATCATAGTCAATTTGGGTCATTTTTTACCAAAATACCAAGGCTATAGCCTTACTTTTTGGCCAAAATTGGCTCATTTTCATCACTTTTCAATCTCCAATCAAAATCAATCATAGTCAATTTCGGTCAATTTTGGCCAACATACCAAGGCTATAGCCTTACTTTTTGGCCAAAATTGGCTCATTTTCATCACTTTTCAATCTCCAATCAAAATCAATCATAGTCAATTTGGGTCAATTTTGGCCAAAATACCAAGGCTATAGCCTTACTTTTTGGCCAAAATTGGCTCATTTTCATCACTTTTCAATCTCCAATCAAAATCAATCATAGTCAATTTGGGTCATTTTTGGCCAAAATACCAAGGCTATAGCCTTACTTTTTGGCCAAAATTGGCTCATTTTCATCACTTTTCAATCTCCAATCAAAATCAATCATAGTCAATTTGGGTCAATTTTGGCCAAAATACCAAGGCTATAGCCTTACTTTTTGGCCAAAATTGGCTCATTTTCATCACTTTTCAATCTCCAATCAAAATCAATCATAGTCAATTTGGGTCATTTCTGGCCAAACTACCAAGGCTATAGCCTTACTTTTTGGCCAAAATTGGCTCATTTTCATCACTTTTCAATCTCCAATCAAAATCAATCATAGTCAATTTGGGTCAATTTTGGCCAAAATACCAAGGCTATAGCCTTACTTTTTGGCCAAATTTGGCTCATTTTCATCACTTTTCAATCTCCAATCAAAATCAATCATAGTCAATTTGGGTCAATTTTGGCCAACATACCAAGGCTATAGCCTTACTTTTTGGCCAAAATTGGCTCATTTTCATCACTTTTCAATCTCCAATCAAAATCAATCATAGTCAATTTCGGTCAATTTTGGCCAAAATACCAAGGCTATAGCCTTACTTTTTGGCCAAAATTGGCTCATTTTCATCACTTTTCAATCTCCAATCAAAATCAATCATAGTCAATTTGGGTCATTTTTGGCCAAAATACCAAGGCTATAGCCTTACTTTTTGGCCAAACTTGGCTCATTTTCATCACTTTTCAATCTCCAATCAAAATCAATCATAGTCAATTTGGATCAATTTTGGCCAAAATACCAAGGCTATAGCCTTACTTTTTGGCCAAAATTGGCTCATTTTCATCACTTTTCAATCTCCAATCAAAATCAATCATAGTCAATTTGGGTCATTTCTGGCCAAAATACCAAGGCTATAGCCTTACTTTTTGGCCAAAATTGGCTCATTTTCATCACTTTTCAATCTCCAATCAAAATCAATCATAGTCAATTTGGGTCAATTTTGGCCAAAATACCAAGGCTATAGCCTTACTTTTTGGCCAAAATTGGCTCATTTTCATCACTTTTCAATCTCCAATCAAAATCAATCATAGTCAATTTGGGTCAATTTTGGCCAAAATACCAAGGCTATAGCCTTACTTTTTGGCCAAAATTGGCTCATTTTCATCACTTTTCAATCTCCAATCAAAATCAATCATAGTCAATTTGGGTCAATTTTGGCCAAAATACCAAGGCTATAGCCTTACTTTTTGGCCAAAATTGGCTCATTTTCATCACTTTTCAATCTCCAATCAAAATCAATCATAGTCAATTTGGGTCAATTTTGGCCAAAATACCAAGGCTATAGCCTTACTTTTTGGCCAAAATTGGCTCATTTTCATCACTTTTCAATCTCCAATCAAAATCAATCATAGTCAATTTGGGTCAATTTTGGCCAAAATACCAAGGCTATAGCCTTACTTTTTGGCCAAAATTGGCTCATTTTCATCACTTTTCAATCTCCAATCAAAATCAATCATAGTCAATTTGGGTCATTTCTGGCCAAACTACCAAGGCTATAGCCTTACTTTTTGGCCAAAATTGGCTCATTTTCATCACTTTTCAATCTCCAATCAAAATCAATCATAGTCGATGTGGGTCACTTTTGGCCAAAATACCAAGGCTATAGCCTTACGTTTTGGCCAAAATTGGCTCATTTTCATCACTTTTCAATCTCCAATCAAAATCAATCATAGTCAATTTGGGTCATGTTTTGGCCAAAATACCAAGGCTATAGCCTTACTTTTTGGCCAAAATTGGCTCATTTTCATCACTTTTCAATCTCCAATCAAAATCAATCATAGTCAATTTGGGTCATTTTTTGGCCAAAATACCAAGGCTATACCTTACTTTTTGGCCAAAATTGGCTCATTTTCATCACTTTTCAATCTCCAATCAAAATCAATCATAGTCAATTTGGGTCAATTTTGGCCAAAATACCAAGGCTATAGCCTTACTTTTTGGCCAAAATTGGCTCATTTTCATCACTTTTCAATCTCCAATCAAAATCAATCATAGTCAATTTGGGTCAATTTTGGCCAAAATACCAAGGCTATAGCCTTACTTTTTGGCCAAAATTGGCTCATTTTCATCACTTTTCAATCTCCAATCAAAATCAATCATAGTCAATTTGGGTCAATTTTGGCCAAAATACCAAGGCTATAGCCTTACTTTTTGGCCAAAATTTGACTCATTTTCATCACTTTTCAATCTCCAATCAACATCAATCATAGTCAATTTGGGTCATTTTTGGCCAAAATACCAAGGCTATAGCCTTACTTTTTGGCCAAAAGTGACCCATCAGTGACTATGATTGATTT